>RXON01002910.1:0-80582 GCA_009667805.1 Leptobrachium leishanense | reverse complement strand
GCGCGACAGATTTAGAATTTATCGTGAGGGCGAGAACTTTGGAGGCAGAATTTTAAGGAAAAAGGCTATCCCAATCGCTGTTTGAAACAAGCATTTCAGCAAGCTTTTAACACCAAGAGAAAGTTTATTGTGTGATCAGATAAAACCCAGTAGCAATGGATTAATGCATCGGCACTTTGATGCAGGATGGCATCCCATAAAAAAGATCTTGGATCTCTACTGGCCCTTATTTACACTTGACCCTCAGTTATCTGGTGAAATAACGAGCAAAGCATCTATAACAGCAGGACTTAGCCATTATACTGTGCCAGGCATTGGAAAAAAGATCACCTGGCTATCCTATGATTTGAGAGGGATGTACAAATGTAGCCACTGTGTAGCCTGCAATTTCATTTTGAACTCATCAAAAACGGTGATGGACTCCCAGAATAAACAAAAATTTGAGATAGTCATTTTTTAACTGCAATACAGCGGGAATCGTATATTTAATCCGATGTGACTGTGGGGAAAAATACGTGGGCAAGAACCATACGCCCATTTAAAAGGATCATGGAGCATGTTCATTCAGCGAGACGTACACAGGAAACATCAATATCTAGACATTTAGCCCAGTTCCATAATAACAATCCGAAAGTGCTGAAATTTGGTGGTCTTTAACCCCTTAAGGACTGCGGACATAACATGTACGTCACGGCCGCGGTCTCTTTTAGACCGCTGACGTACATGGTACGTCCTGCGGTCTTTTGAGGGCTGGAAGCGATCGGATCGCTTCAGCAGCTCCAGGGCCATTACACGCTGCCTGGGAGTCCAGGCATCCGTGCAATGGTGGTTAGAAGTGCCGGGGCCCTTGTGATCGCTCCCGGAAGCGATCAACATCCGGTTTCACCCGGAAAAGGTGCCCCGCACTTTACAGAGCGCTGGAAGCGATCGGTATCGCTTCCAGCTGCTCTGAGTATATTGCAGGGATGCCTCGACATCGAGGCATCCTTGCAATATGTTTACCTGCCGCCGGTCCGCTCAAGTGATCGCTCCCCCTGAGCGATCACTTCCGGTAGCGGCAGGAAGTACTTGAGTGCCACGAGGTATCGTGGCACTCAGTAACAAACGATCACATAAGTGATCAGGTGCTCTGCTGGGTGCCTCGAGGGATCAAGGCACCCAGCGGACTAAAAAAAAGTGTAAAAAAAAAAAAAAAGAAAAAAAAAGTAAAATAAATAAAAAGAAAATAAAAGTGACAGCCAAGATGGCGCTGCCCTTTTAAGGGCAGGGTCATCTTGGGGCTGTGTGGGATGTTCCTAGCCTGCCTCAGAGAGGCAGGCTAGCAACATCCTTTCAGAAGTTATAAAAAAATCTAAATAAAATTTCTAATTTGTCAGGTCAAGATTTTGTAAATATTGGCCGTGACTTCTGTGATTCTCCCTCCCTCTCCTCACTTGTGTTTTGGTGAGCGAGAGAGAGAGAGATCAGATTTGACAGGTTAGAGATTTTAGGTAGATTTAGTGAGATTAGAAAAATTGAGGCAGATTTAGAGGGATTTAGGTGTTTATTTGTATTCTTGTGAAACCCAACGGTTCTTCTAAGAACATTATATATATATATATGTGGAAAGCCTGCCCAGAGGGCAGTCTATTGTGGATATACTGCCCCAGCTCCTGGATATACTGCCCCAGCTCCTGGATATACTGCCCCAGCTCCTGGATATACTGCCCCAGCTCCTGGATATACTGCCCCAGCTTCTGGATATACTGCCCCAGCTCCTGGATATACTGCCCCAGCTCCTGGATATACTGCCCCCAAGCTCTCATGGATATGCCCAGCTCAGACCCCAGACCAGACATGGGGCGGCTGTTCGAATGCTCTATCGGCATTTGGACAGCCGCCCCTGGAGCTCCGGATACTTACCTGCTGAGCGGCGAAGGGAAAGTTTCCCCGCTTCCGCTCGTTGAAGGACCCAAGCCACGGTAACGTGGGACTCCCACGTGACCGCGCGGCTTGGGTCCTTCAAAGAGCAGAAGCGAGGGAACTTTCCCTTCGCCGCTCAGGGGTTGGATGCGCACAGCAGCCGGGTAGAGGCTGCGAGCGCAGCCTCTACCCGGCTGCTGCATGTGCATCTTGTAACCGCCGCGGCGAGCGCACAGCCGGCTCGTGCCGCGGCGGTTGCATGTGCGCGCAGCCAACCGCCGCTGGTTGCGCGCGCATGCGCAGAGGAGGCTTGGCGACGGACACGCCAAGCCTTACTCTTTTATAGTATAGGATGTCTGAGAGGGTGTACAGCGCCGAGGAGGCATATGTCATCCTGGCATCAGAATCGGAGACACCTGCGTCTGACTCAGACCAAGATTTTGACCCTGCTAGGTGCTCAGATACATCGCTAGATACATCATCTACGCTGGCTGATGTATCTCCTAGTGAATGTTTCTTTTTTTTTTTTTTTTTTTTTTAAATTCTATATTTTATTCTTTATTTTAAAATTTTTCATAACATAATAAAAGGCACATCTACATTAAGACCCCGCAGGGCCAATACGAGAAGCAGTAAACCCATAAAGATAACATTTCGCTCTTCAAGGAAATATAAGGGTGCATGCATATAATTCAGGATTAAGTCACTCATATCAAAATAGAAGATACATCATAAGCGGGACCCCGGAGGGCCAATACAAGGAACTGTGATCACCTAGGAGGTAACACATTGCTCTTCAGAAAAATATAAAGGCAAAGATAGTGCAGAAAAAACATAACCTATCATAAAATAAGAGTGTAAGTGGAAAAAGATGTAAGATAAGGACCAAAAGAAATGAAGGGCACTCAGTCATGTTCTGCCACGACTTGTGAGTAGCAGCCAGGTAAAAAAGAAAGGCTGCACTGCCGTCCAACCCTTCTAACCCGGGTCCAACGAGGCATGGGAGAACCCCCGTGATCTAAGCCAGGTGTCGTCTGAGGAGACGAAATGCCCAGGGTGGCGCAAAGGTGCCATGCCGCCTCTGGGGTAGACACCAGATGGGACATGTTGTCATAAACAAATATGCATCGATCCCGCCACCCCCCATCTATAACGAACCCCCTTGCTCCTCAGAAAGGAGGATATCTCCCTAAACTGCGCCGCCGGGCCACAAGCGTCACAAAGGGAGGTCGTTAAAAGTGTAAGAGAGCGGTCCTCATAAAGTATCGGGGCTCGGGCAACCGGGTTAGACATCAGCCGGCATTTATCCATCTCCCCTCCACAGCGATTGCAAGCACGTCACGTGGGGACTCCACCGGAGCTGTGGCCGCCTTCCGAAGACGGGCAGCGTGTCTAAAAATGAGGGTATGTCCCAGTCTGCGTCCCCATGACATGCACTGCAAATTTGTTGACATATGCCAGCAAGGCATCTGCGCCGATCGACCTCGGGATCCCCTAATCCGGACATTCCTCCTGCGATGTCGCACCTCTGCTGCCTCCACCGCACCTGTGAGCAGCGAGACTTGGGATTTTAAGGCCTCAATCTGCGGCACGAGAGAGTCTGTGTCACCGCAGTCTCCTCAGCGCGCGCGTCTCGACGACCGAGAGCCGTCCTTTTATAGATCGGCAGTTCTGTCCGCATGGTCTTGAAATCAGCTTGCCACATAGCTCTCCATCTCCGCCATTGTTTCGCCTAATAAGGCGTCGAATATCGCTCTCCAGGAGGGGTAGAGGTCCACGAGCGGCCTGGGGGCACCTCCGCCGCAGCCCGGGAGGTCATCGGGTCCATCTCCACGTGCCAGCTACCGCTGATTTCAAGGGACCCGGACCATCCTTTGGCCCTCTCACCTTCCCCGGATCACGGGGCGATCTCCGGGCTGCTGCCGAGGCCTCAGACCAATACGGGTCCTCACCGTCCGATGAACTCATTGTTGGGGACATTTAGGTTTGCGGTGTCGCCTGATTCTTCCGTCGGCCGTCCCCCATGGAATCGCGGATGTCTCTCTGTCGGTGACTTTCTGGTAGCTGGGGCTTCTTACCCGATTTTCTCCCCATGAGGTCAGGTGCAAGCTGCGACTGGGATGAGATGTCCCCGACAGCGTGAGTAGCGCCGCAAAGATGGCCGCCGGCTGTAGGCCGCAATCCACAAAACTTCCCAAACCAGTGCCGTGAAGGTGTATAAACTCTGTGACAACGAGAGTGGGTATACTCAGGCCTTCCGGGTGTACGAGGGAAAGGATAGTAGCCTTGACCCTCCAGGTTGCCCAGAACACAATGCAGAATTAAGTTCTGCAGAATTAAGTTCAAAAATCCTTATCCTTACCTACAAAACCCTCACTAACTCAGCTCCGCCACTACCTGTCCTCACTAATCACCAAATACACCCCCAGCCGCTCCCTAAGGTCAAACAGTGACCTGCGCCTAGCTTCTCCCGCATCACCTCTTCCATGATAGACTGGCAGGATTTCTCACGCGCAAGCCCCCACTCTCTGGAACGCTCTCCTCGTACTGTCAGACTTTCCCCTAACTTCTCTTCCTTCAAATGCTCCCTGAAAACATTCCTATTTAGGAAGCCTACCACCCACTCACTGACGCAACCATCACTCTCACCTTACAGTCCTCTCCTCCTGTTTCCAACCCCAACCCTCCAGATTGTGAGTTCCTACAGGAATAGGGCCCTCATTTCCTCCTGTAACTGTTTGTCAAATGTTGTTCAATGTATTGTAACCCTGTCTATACTGTGCTTCTTGTACAGCGCTGCGGAATATGCTGGCGCTTTATAAAAATAAAGAATAATAATAATAATAATAATAACACATGGGAACCAGTGGCAAGATTGTGTGGGACCTACTTTTTCCCCTGATGAACAAAGGGTACCACTTGTATGTTGATAATTTTTAGACGAGTGTCCCTTTGTTCAAGCTGCTGTATTGTTTTGATACAGCAGCATGCGGTACTGTTCGCAAGAACCTCGTAGGTTTCCCAGCACAGCTTGTCCGCACCCGGTTAAAAAGGGGAGAGACCTCAGCTCTGCACCAAGAGGAGCTGTTGGCGGTCAAGTACAGAGACAAGAAGGATGTATACCTTCTATCCACCATCCACTCAGAGGTCTTTGGAGGTCTCTGTACGTGGCAGAGCTGAGCGCATCAGGAAGCCAGTGTGCATATAAACCTATTAACCGGCATATGGGTGGGGTTGATCTGGCAGATCAGCTGCTCCAGCCCTACCAGATTATGCGGAAGTCAAGGGCCTTGTACAAAAAGGTTGCAATTTACCTGATGCATATTGCAACCCACAATGCCTTTTTGCTCTGCAAAAAGGCAAACCCCGGAGTGACGCTGTCCTTTTTTACAGTTTAAGCTCCAGGTTATTTCGGGGTTTTTGTACCAGGATGCACCTGCTCCCCGGGCGGTGATTGGGGACAGAGTTGGGGCTACACATTTTATTTTTAAAATCCCCCCTACTGAGGGCAAACAGAAACCCCAAAAAAGATGCAGGGTGTGTTTCAAGAGGGGGCAGAGGAGAGACACAATCTTTTACTGCCCAGAATGCCCTGGACAACTCGGTTTGTGTCTTGGGGACTGTTTCAAGGTATATCACACGGTGCGTGATCTGTGATTTTATTTTCCTTTCTATTTTTTCTTACAGTCTAGTTAGTTAGTTCAGTTTAGTTTTTTTTTTCTTTTACATTTTATTCCTACATTTTTATGTTCTACAATTGGTGCTGTATTTTTGCAAAATCTTGGCACACCTATGCATGGGGGGCATGGGTGTACTCAGGAGACCTTGCAGAAAACAACCTGCAGAGTTTTCATGCAGTAACCGACAACAGTGTCTCCTAAATCACAGTCCAAATCCAATGTGGGCGTAAAAATCTGAAAATTGAAAAATTACACCACACACCTTCTCAAATGTTTTGGGCTAAAACCGTTGCATCCATGGCATCAAAGCACTCCATATGCAATACCTTGGGGTGTCAAAATTGCAAATATAAACAATTTTCTGGCAATAATTCAAACTGGGGTATGCGGTAGACCCAAAACCAAAGATAGGCCTATCTGAAGAAATAAAATCAATTTCAACTCCAATGACAAAGTCATAAAAATTGTATTTGACCCTTCCCAAAATCCTGGCAAACCTATGCATGGGGGGCATGGGTGTACTCAGAAGACCTTGCAGAAAACAACCTGGAGAGTTTTCATGCAGTAATGGACAACAGTGTCTCCTAAATCACAGTCCAAAACGGATGTGGGTGTGAAAATGAAAAATGACCACGAAACAGTATCCAATTTGTTTGGAGCAAACGGTTGCATCCATGGCATAAAAACACTCCATTTACAATACTTTGGGGTGTTAGCGTACCAAATATATGCACGTTCATAAAATTGGGGTATGTAAAAAGGCCCCTAAAAAGAAGAAAGCAAAAGAAGATACTGTATGTCAAATTAGAAAAATGACAAGCACATGTCAAAAGATTGGCGTAGCACCCCAAAAACAACAGAACAAATCTATATATTGCCTTCTTTTGGATCAACAGCAGTAGGTATGTGGGAGAGGCTGAACCGATGGACGCATGTCTTTTTTCAGCCTATATAACCTATGTAACTATGTATATATGGTGGTATCACTTTACTCAGAAGATGTGCTGAACATATTTGGGTGTTTTTTGGCAGTAACCCATAACTGGATTTGACAATTCATGCCTAAAGTACAATGTGTGTGAAAAATAAACACAAAAAGTGACTACCTGGAAGTTTGACAAAGAGCTAGTGCATGGAAAGTGTTAAAATACAACTCTTTGACGAACCCTAGGGTGTGCCCTTTCAAAAAAAATATGGTTTGATGGGGGTAAATTACTTTGGACGGCTTTCAAAAATTTCCCAAATAGGACATGGGTGTGTCACGGAATGGCCCAGCACCCTCAGCCAGGGGCGGGGCACAGTGACAGTGTGGCTTTGGACACTTGGGTGTGGTGGCACGCACCTAGTTTTATAAGTACTTTTTATTAGATGTGATTATTGTGTGGTGTAATAAAGTGTCCCCGTTGGTTTATTGCGAAATGTATTTTCCCTTTGTCTGCCACGCCCGCCGCCATTTTCTGATCGCCTCGTGGTTCAGATCAGAATATTCGGATCTTAAAATGGCCGAATCGGCAACTCCCCGATTCGTAACGGCCAATACGAATCGGGGCCCGGGTGCCTCCTGCCAGCGAGGGCCAATGGGACTTGTGTGGGCGGGCAGGGATTCCCATTGTATTCCTAATTGTGTAAAGTGATAAATGTATGTGATGTGAATAATAAACTCAGATTTACCAGTGCATCCAGCCTCGCCTGATGTCCTTTACTCTCCGCCGCATATACTGTCTGAGCATCCCGCGCGGTCTCAGGGTGCGGTGTCCAGACTTAAGATCAGAACGGACTTAAGATCAGAACGGACTTAAGATCAGAACGGACTTAAGATCAGAACGGACTTAAGATCAGAACGGACTTAAGATCAGAACGGACTTAAGATCCGAACCGAAGGCCGGCCGCGTACCGCGCTTCGGTATACCAAGTGAGCGGTGATCAGATCCGAAGATTCAGCCGCTCCCGTAAGATCCGAAGATTCATCCGTTTAAAGATCCGAATATTCCTCCACATAAGATCCGAATATTCCTCCGCAATCAGATCCGAATATTCCTCTGCGGCAGACCCGATCCCCAGATTCGCACGGCCGCCCGCAGACGCACTCCACACCCACAAGGTCAGTGAACCAGCTGCTCGGGACGCTGAGTGCCGTATGGCTCAGTGGTCGGGCTGGTTCTAGGCAGGGGTCCCCTCCACCGCCCGCTAACCCTTCCCCAGGGTCACGCACAGGGCGAGACGCCGAGTGCGCGTCACTCGGTAGTCGGGCCAGCGGTAAGCGAAGGGGTCACGCAGATTGAGCACACCCGCAGGCGGAACAACATCCCATTCCGTCATACTGGTGGCAGCGGTGTGGGATCGCTCTCTGCAGACCCCTAGGAGACGTACGCCATGGCGGTGTACAACCCCTACGACAGGGACACCCTGCGTGGGATGTTGGAGAACCGGGGAGGAACGCCGGTAACAAAAAGAGGAAGACCCTGATCAAGGAACTGACCAGGATGGATCAGGACGAGGCGATGATGCCCGGCCCCAGCCCTGCCCGCGCAGAGGTGGAGGAAGATGCTGGCCTCAGAGAGTTGCGGCGTCGGATTGCCCTGCTCGGTGATGCCCCGGCGGAGGGGGCCAGATATCAAGTGATTCGGGAGTTCTACCGGGAAGTTGAGCAGGAGAAGGAACGCCAGCACGAGCTGCGGTTGGCAGAGCTCCGCGGAGCAGAGACTGATTATGTTGACCCCGAACCCTACCCTGTGGAACCCTGGGTCGAGGCTCACAGCTCGACTGGAGCTTCACCTGGGGAATCTGCAACCCCCAGTGACTACGCTTGCGGGACTCTCAGCTCGCCTGGAGCCTGTACGGGGGACGTCACTTATCCCCGCGACCCTCGGATGAAGACTCACAGCCCGCCTGGAGCTGCATCTGAGGACGCCCCATTCCCCGTTGAGGAGCGGTGCTCCTGTGCTGGCACCTTCGCCGACATGAAGGTCGGGTTGGCAAGAGAGCTGCAGGAGGGCCTGGAGCAGGACCAGAGGTCCACAGAGGAACTGTGGTACGAGGCCCTGGACCATGAGCGGGACTGCCATGGTGTGTACATTCCCTCCGACGCTGTCGTCCATCGGGTGCAGTACGATGTGCGAGCAGCGTTCCTGCAAGGTCGGGCCCCAGAGGAGTGGGAGGCCGAGCTCCGGAGGCTGGTGCAGCAGGAGATCGCACTGGACGCCGAGTACCGCGCGCTCCGGTGGCTGACCGCCTCTCCGACAGCGCGCCCTATTGAAGGCAGTTCCACTGCAGGGCCTCGCTACGGAGGCACGGGGCTGCTCTACGCGAGCATGGCCGCCGACCCCGAGTTTGGAGAGGAGACCGAGGAGCGGATGGAAGACATCCTGGAGCGACGGGAACTGGAGATCCCGTCAGACAGCAGGGACTCGGTGTTTGAGGAGCTGGAGTCCCTAGCCGAGCGAGAGTGGGAGCTCGAGGTGGCTTATCGGAGACTGTTGGACGGCGTTCCGCAGTCGAGCCTGAGCTCCCCGTGGTGGGACGGGTCGGCGGAGGAAGTCGACAGTCCCCAGGTTTGGGACCTATGGGAGGCCGAGGCGGACCCATGGGTGCCCGTGGGGGTTTCGACTGAGGAAGTTACCCCTGCACCCCGCAAGAGGACAGGGTGGCCGAGGCCACGGGTCCAGCGGGGGAGGAGAAGCAGACGGATGGTTCCCCCGGGATGGGTTGTGCGCAACCATTGTTTGCCCCGGGGGATGAAGAGACCATCCTTCCCCAAGGAGATCTCCAACCGGCAGAAGAGCTGGCTACGGGGCAGAGTGCCGCTGGCCTCTGCCCACTACTCGAAGTCTGCCAGGAGGAGCAGACGGATGGTTCCCCCGGGATGGGTTGTGCGCAACCATTGTTTGCCCCGGGGGTGAAGAGACCATCCTTCCCCAAGGAGATCTCCAACCAGCAGAAGAGCTGGCTACGGGGCAGAGTGCCGCTGGTCTCTGCCCACTACTCAAAGTCTGCCAGGAGGAGCAGACGGATGGTCCCCCCGGGATGGGTTGTGCGCAACCATTGTTTGCCCCGGGGGTGAAGTAACCATCCTTCAGCAAGGAGATCCTCCCCCAGCTGTAGAGCTGGCCACGGGGCAGAGCGCTGCTGGCCTCTGCCCACCACCCACAGTCTGCCAGGTGGGGCAGACAGATGGTTCCCCCGGGCTGGGTTGTGCGCCACTGCTGATGGGCCTGGGGGGGAAAGAAACCATCCTCCTGCAAGGAGATCCCCACAGCGGAAGAGCTGACACCAGGGCAGAGCGCCGCTGGCCTCTGCCCGTTTCTCCCAACTTGCCCCGAGGGGCCGAGTGAGGATGACCCCCGCTGCAACTGCGGTTGCATCCATTTGTCTCCTTGTCGGCTACCAGGAAGAGCAGTCAGGTTTGGCCCCACTTGCTCCTTCGGTTGCCGTGTCCGTACCTGGCCATCCAGTGAAGAGCTGGCAACGGGGCAGAGCGCCGCTGGCCTCTGCCCATTTCGGCAACCCTTGGGAGGGGGGGCCTCACGCAGCCACGGTTTCTTCCCACGGTTGACCTGGGCACCCGGGGCGTGTGCATTTAGCACCCGGGTTCCCCGGGTGAGTGGTAGCCCTGGAGGGGACACAGGAGGCACACCGGCCCCGACGTATGTCCTCTCGCCCAGCCGGGGAAACTCCAAGGACATGGGGTCCCGACCAAGCTGGCACGGCCGCAAGGCCAAATGGAGAGGCCTGGTGACTCGGCTCCCCAGACTGACTATGGGCCTGGGAGCACCGACTTCCCCGGTATGACCCGGTGGGGTCAGACCAGGTGCGCGTCGAACTGGGGGAGGGGGAGGAGTGTCACGGAATGGCCCAGCACCCTCAGCCAGGGGCGGTGCACAGTGACAGTGGTGGCTTTGGACACTTGGGTGTGGTGGCACGCACCTAGTTTTATAAGTACTTTTTATTAGATGTGATTATTGTGTGGTGTAATAAAGTGTCCCCGTTGGTTTATTGCGAAATGTATTTTCCCTTTGTCTGCCACGCCCGCCGCCATTTTCTGATCGCCTCGTGGTTCAGATCAGAATATTCGGATCTTAAAATGGCCGAATCGGCAACTCCCCGATTCGTAACGGCCAATACGAATCGGGGCCCGGGTGCCTCCTGCCAGCGAGGGCCAATGGGACTTGTGTGGGCGGGCAGGGATTCCCATTGTATTCCTAATTGTGTAAAGTGATAAATGTATGTGATGTGAATAATAAACTCAGATTTACCAGTGCATCCAGCCTCGCCTGATGTCCTTTACTCTCCGCCGCATATACTGTCTGAGCATCCCGCGCGGTCTCAGGGTGCGGTGCCCAGACTTAAGATCAGAACGGACTTAAGATCAGAACGGACTTAAGAACAGAACGGACTTAAGAACAGAACGGACTTAAGATCAGAACGGACTTAAGATCAGAACGGACTTAAGATCAGAACGGACTTAAGATCAGAACGGACGTAAGATCAGAACGGACTTAAGATCAGAACGGACTTAAGATCCGAACCGAAGGCGCGGCCGCGCGTACCGCGCTCGGTATACCAAGAGCGGTGATCAGATCCGAAGATTCAGCCGCTCCCGTAAGATCCGAAGATTCATCCGTTTAAAGATCCGAATATTCCTCCACATAAGATCCGAATATTCCTCCGCAATCAGATCCGAATATCCTCTGCGGCAGACCCGATCCCCAGATTCGCACGGCCGCCCGCAGACGCACTCCACACCCACAAGGTCAGTGAACCAGCTGCTCGGGACGCTGAGTGCCGTATGGCTCAGTGGTCGGGCTGGTTCTAGGCAGGGGTCCCCTCCACCGCCCGCTAACCCTTCCCCAGGGTCACGCCAGGCCGCACGAGACGCCGAGTGCGCGTCACTCGGTAGTCGGGCCAGCGGTAAGCGAAGGGGTCACGCAGATTGAGCACACCCGCAGGCGGAACAACATCCCATTCCGTCATAGGGTGCATGATGACGAAATGTGAAAATTCCAAGTTGGAAAACTGAAATGCGCACCCCCCCCTCAAATAAGGCCCATTAGCCCCCAAATGACCCGACAAACCTATACATGGGTGGTATCAATTTACTAAGATGTTGCTGAACATATTTTGGGGTGCTTTTTGGCAGTAAACCTTAAAGTTTACAGTACATGTATTCTTAAATTGCATTCCAAAAAAAAAAAAAAAATCACCAAAACTTTTTTTTTCTCAAACTTTGGCATAGATTTGTGGTAAAATGGTTTGCATGGAAAGAGTCAAAATACCCCAAGTTTAATACCTTGATTTGTGTACTTTAAAAAATATGTATATGTGGAGGGTTATTCAGGAATTAGTGGACATATCAGTGTTACAATGTCACTATCACTACTTTTAAAAGTAAACCCTTTGTAAATGGCAAAGTGCTACTTTCACTTATTGTTGCACAAGATAAGGAGAAAAGCGAGGAATATGTAAACATTGGGTATTGCTAAACTCAGAACTAAATTTAGAAACTACTAAGGAATTAAATTGTTTTGACGGTTGTTGATACATAAGAAATTTTGGGGGTCAAAGTTCGAAAAAGTGGGGTTTTTTCAATTTGTCATATTTCACAATGTTTTTTATAGTAAATTATATGAAATGATGAAAAAAATGGTATATTTATAAAGTCCATTTAATGACGAGAAAAACAGTGTAAAATATGTGTGGGTTGCATAAACGAGTAAGAGGAAAATTTGACGTAAACACAAACAGCGCAGAAACGTAAAAACAGCAGCGGTCACTAAAGGACAGATTTGTGTAAAACCGCCCGGTCACTAAGGGGTTAAATGGTAGTACCATCGCCAAGAAAAGAGAATTTTAATTTGAGGCTGTGGAGAAGAGAATGTTGGTGGATATAGAGTATGCAAACACTAGCCCCGCTTGGTTTAATTGAGGGTTTTTCCTTTTCACTCTAAATCTGAAATATGGTTATACAGTGGCGTTAGATCTAAATCAACTGAGTTTGAGATGAATAAGAATGTATGACAGAGAGGTAAAGTACACAAAGTTGGAATGTTTGACTTATGTCAAACGATACCATTTCAGAGTGTAGAAAACAGACTATATACAGTATATGAGCCACCTTTTAATGTGAGCGGTTGCGTCCTAGTTAGACACTTTGTTTACCTACCAATATACTGGCTAGCCAAGGATTTGAGTGTTAAGGTCACATGGTGTCACGAGGCGTGTGCGGTTCTGGTAGGAGCCCAGCAGGCGGCGACACAGAGGGGAGGCCAGACAGGAATCACGCAATGCAGATTCTTTAATAAAACATAAATGGTCCTTAACTGCAGGCAAAAGAACAAAGGGAATTGCAAATAAAGTCCAGGGAGAATTCTTGGAGAGTCAGTGGATTGTGGGTAGTGCAGTCCTAGACTGCAGACAGGGCCCACCAAGAAGAAGTCTGGAAGGAGGACAGTGGTACCTGGATCGAAAAGGTCAGAGGGTGATGAACAACTGTAATCCACGGGTAGACAGATGGGTCCTGGATACGTAGGATAAGCTGGTACTGGAAGAGCAGGTTAGCACACCACCAAGTGACCTCAGTCAAGGATAACAATAAGGGAACCCACTGCTGGCTGGGTCTCTCTGCCTTTTAAGGAGGCTTAAACATGGATAGGCCTCAGCTGGAAGTCCAGGGCTAGACAGGAAAACCCAGGCTGGATCTCCAGGAGCCTGGACATGGTGCTTAGCCTGGGCAAAACCTGGACTGGAATCCAAGAATGAAGAAATCCAGGTGTGTAAGACCGGTACACGGGGTGGACCGTGACACATGGTCATCCATTGAAGGGATTGGAGAATAGTGACTCAGGCACCACAGCATTGGTTATGCACAATCAGTGGGCGGGTCTAATGTTACCATAAATATAGGGAAGGTAGGCATCATTCATTTATAGCATTTTGAATCTAGATGTTAGCGGACATGGGATCAGCGAAACACGTACCCGTGTTGATTCCACGTTTTAATTAGGTTGTGTCTCCAATCTTGCGTTTAGTTTATCTTCCGTGAAGGTCAGCACAGAAAAAAAATCAATCAGAATAAGGGATAGCTTATTTTGTTTTTTGCAAATCTATGCCTTACTTATGTCTCAATCATGGTCTGCTGTCCTTTGTAGTAAGATTTATTGGTGCATTCGGCTTGTCTGTTTTGACCTCATCGATCTCTAGGATTGTAAACCATTACACTAGCGCACTTTGAGAGTTAACTATTTGGGGTATCGGGACCAAACTGTTTTACTCCTGAAAACCTATAGACATTATCAGGGCTCCACAAGAACTCCGTGTAGCCACATAATAATTTACAAGGTGTTTACAGCCGGTGGTATAAAGTGGTATTTAACCCATTCTTGTTTTCTGGCTCTTTGAAATCAGAAAATTAAATGGCTATTTTTCTTATGCCAGTTACATTTTGAGTGCAATAACCAGTCAATTAGGGCAGTATAACGACTTGCAATCTAATTTGGTGTCAGGGTGTCTATCTAGCCATTCTGTATCCTATTTGAGTGGGCAATAGGCTTTTCATTCAGGAGTCCCAATTGCAATTAGGGATCAATTGATGCACCAAGCTTGCCATTATTTTAATAATGATGTTCTAATTATGATGTTCTAATTATGCTGATCCTTTTCACAACTATTATTCTGTCTATATGATTTTATTTAGGCTCATCTTCTAGAGTGTTATTTTAATGATGTTAATAAAATGGTTTTCAGTACCATCCTAGCACTCTTGGTTCATTTTGGGGGGCCGAGCAATTGGCTCTCTTAACTTGTTCTGAAGTTTTGTAGGTTTCAAGCTGTTTAGGTTTAATCCTATATACCAAGAGAGTTCACCCTGATTTTTAGCTCAATTCCTTCCTTGAATTCCTTCATACTAATGACTGCGGTGTACAGCTATAGTGGACATGCAGCCAATCTAGTGTCAACTTTTTGGACCTCAATATATACATTGAGGATTCAAAGATCAAGACCAGAACATTCTTTGAAACAGTGGACATGAATAGTTCTATAGAAAAGACCAGCTGTCACTTCTGGCAACGGCTAGAAGGTGTACCCAAGGGGAAATTTCTTCGCATTAAACCCAACTGCACTGAAGATTTTGAATATTTAGAGTAGACCAGTCGCAGAGGTTAAAAGAAACAATTTCAGGCCAAGGGGTACAACCATGAAAATCTAGAAAAAACAAGATTGGAAATTTCTACAACTAGTCCAACTCAAATTCTTCAGCAACCATCAAAAATAAGAAACACGAGTTCAAGGATCCCGTTCGTCTGCCAATTTAATGAACAACATGGACAAATCAGAAATATTTTTAAGAAATATTGGCATATTTTAAGAAAAGACAACGATCGTCAACAACTCTTGGAAGAAAAACCTACAGTCATATTTAAAGGATTGAACAATATAAAGAACACATTGGTTAAAAGTCACTCTAAAAGACAAGACAAAAAGAAACCCGTTTAATCTGGAATGTGGTTGTTACGGTTGCGGTAACTTTCAGAATTGCAGATCTACTGGCAGCCACAAAAGACATATTAAACACTTCATGGATATGGACGGTAAAGAGACCTACAAGATATATGGAAATTTGACCTGCTTTTCCAAGAACGTAATTTATCAATCTGCCTATGTGGTAAATATTACAAAGGCCGGACAACTAGGAGCCTGAATGTGAACATCTGTACAACATCAGATAAGGCCTGGATACACACACTGTTCCACAGCACTATAAAGAAGTTCACCAACAAGATCCAAGGGGTACCCAATTCATGGCGATCCAACATATAGAAAAGAATTGGAGAGGAGGAGATCTATTAAAACACCAACAAAAGTGAAATGAAATGGATCTACAACCTCAATACTTTAACCCCTAAGGGATTAAACCAAGACTTTGAATTATGTCATTTTCTATAGACCAGGCATCTATTTTGTGTATGTAAATTCCTCCATCAGATCTATAGGTGTATTCTAGTGGCCCTTTATAATGAGACTCCCTCATAACCTCTAATAATGCTGTTTTATTATATAGGACCCTCTGTAAAATCCACTATAACAAGTTAAGAACAAATAGTTTTTTATACCAACATCATACCAGTCTTTAGGAAGATTATAGGCCCACTCAAGATTATACCTAGGTACTCGCTTTTTATATTTCATTTCCACCTATCATTTTCAATACATAGATTTAATATGCTTTACCACCTCTTGAATATAAATACAAATTATTACTTACACAGGATTCACCAGTATTCACTCTGCTTTAACCTGTCTACTTATTATAATCTTCCTTGGATTTTAACCAGTGTGGATACATCTAATCTCCTTAATTTATTATTTCCTGTTATTTCAATATCCCACTGTCGTCACCAACTGATAATGAACTTTCACGAGCGGTAGTCTCGTTTTTGATCACTATAATGAGGAGAGATACCATGATTTATGTCCTCTATACTGTATTTTAAACATGAACTCGGCATCATAATTTTACATCCATAATTGTTGCTCATACGGTCTGAGCATGGCCAAACTAATATCTACACACATTTAAGAAGACACCTATACAAGAGACGCAATTTGAGCATCTCCTTCCATCTAGAAGGTGAAACCAAAACTCAGGCGTATGTAGAACGTACCGCCATATTGAGGCTGGCATACATGACGCTGCGTGCATGCGCACTTTGATGATGGCCATTGTAGAAAGCCAATATGAACGAACAATCTTTGTATAAGGAAAAGAAGGTGATAAACTCAATCGGTACCCAGCTTACTTATGCTCACCCACCGACTATAAACCTATATTCCTCTTTAATTCGGGTCCCGGACAAAATCCCTACAGCCAGGTTCCCTAATGCCAAATTCCAGACAGAACAAGTGCCGGACATCCCACCTTCCCTACACGGCCAACTTCCAGACATCCATAATCCCAGCGGCTAACCCTAGGGGGGTTAGGGCTAGGGGGCTAGAGCTAGGGCTAGGGGTTAGGGCTAGGTTTAGGGGGGTTAAGGCATAGGGTTTAGGGGGTTAGGGCGTAGGGTTTAGTGTTAGCCGCTGGGATTTTGGATGTCTGAAAGTTGCCCGTCAGGGAGTTGTCTGTGTAGGGACGTTGGCCGTGTAGGGAAGTCGCCTGTCAGGGAGTTGTCTGTGTAGGGAAGTTGGCTGTCGGGATTTTGGCATTAGGGAACCTGGTTGTAGGGATTGCGACCCAAACCCTAGTGAAGAACAAAAAGATAGCATTCAATAATAAGAACAACTCAAAGTGAAGAAGATAGGCAAACCTATAAGATTAGGCAGAAAGAGGCAAAGCAATTTATAAGAGCTTCTAAAGCACACGCAGAAGAGAAAATAGCTCAGTCAGTAAAAAAGGGGGGCAAAACATTTTTTAGATACATAAACGAGAAAAGAAAAGTAAAACAAGGATTAGTTCGATGAAGAACCAAGGAAGGAAGGTATGTAGAAGAGGATAAAAGTCTCGCTGACTGCCTCAATGAATATTTTTGTTCAGTCTTTGCAGAAGAAAAGGAAGGAAGGGACCTCAGTTAGGCAGAAACACTAAAGAGACATTTACATATGAGTTTACAGGAGGAGGTTCTACAGCAGCTGTCTAAAGACAAATAAGTCAATGGGGCCTGATGGGATCCACCCTAAGTTATTAAAAGAGCTCAGTGGAGTAATAGCAAAACCGTTAACGGGAGTCGTCCCAGAAGACTGGAAATTAGCAAATGTTGTGCCCATTCACAAGAAGGGTAGTAGGGAGGAATCTGGGAACTATAGGCCAGTTAGTCTTACGTCAGTAGTGGGGAAATTAATGGAAACCATGTTAAAGGAAAGGATTGTTGAACATCTAAAAACACATAGGATTACAGGATCAGAAACAAAATGGGTTTACCTCAGGGAGATCATGCCAAACTAATCTTATTGATTTTTTTGATTGGGTAACAAAAATAATAGACATAGGTGGTGCAGTAGACATTGCTTATTTAGATTTCAGTAAGGCTTTTGATACTGTTCCGCATAGAAGGCTGATCAATAAATTGCAATCTTTGAGCTTGGATTCCAATATTGTTGAATGGATTAGGCAGTGGCTGAATGACAGGCAACAGAGGGTTGTGGTAAATGGAGTTTATTCGGCGCAAGGTCTTGTTACCAGTAGGGTACCTCAGGGGTCAGTACTTGGACCCATTCTCGTTAATATTTTTATTAGTGATATTGCAGAAGGTATTAATGGTAAAGTATGTATTTTTGCTGATGACACAAAGATTTGCAACAGGGTTGACATTCCTAGAGGGATCAGCCAAATAACAAATGATTTAGGTAAACTAAAAAAAAAAGGTCGCGCTGTGGCAATTGAGTTTTAATGTGAATAAGTGCAAGATAATGCACCTGGGACGTAAAAACCCAAAGGGCTGAATATAGAATATTTGATACAGTCCTAACATCAACATCTGAGGAAAGGGATTTAGGGGTTATTATTGCAGAGGATCTAAGGGTAAGTAGTCAATGTAATAGAGCAGCAGGAAATGCTAGCAGAATGCTTGGTTGTGTAGAGAGGTATTAACAGTAGGAAAAGGGAAGTGCTCATTGTGGCAGATTAGACCTGTATTTCTATCTATATAAGGGTCTGCCTGTATATATGTGTCTATCTGCCGGTTCATACATATCTCCTCTCCTCCATATAGAGTTATATTCATATTTGTGTATGGCCATTTGGTAAGTGAAGCCCTGGTCCACAGCTGATATGTAATCAAAATGTTTAGCTTTCTCACTTGGGGGGAGGATATAACACGTAGCTGTAAAAAGGGAATTTCTTTGTACACTAACATAGAAAATCACACCTTGGCAGCCAGGTAGGCCCCAAGAGAGTTGGACCCAATCTTCAAAGACAGGAAGCACATCCTTGATCTCAAAGGGGGGTCTGGAGGGAAGAGGGACGCCTTTGGGCAATTAAAGATTAACGATGAAGTGCACTGAGCATGCTCCGGAGATGGGCATTCTGGGAATTGTAGGCAAAGGCTCTGCCAGCTAGGAGGCTGGACTTAGAAAAAGGCAGCCCTATATATATTCTGAATCAAGCATGGCTCAGAGCTGATCACTTGGGGCACCTTCTAAAGAGGACTGATCGGTCCATGTTCCTACTTTCTACCTTCAGGCCCCAGGAGGCACCGATGCCAGTTACTGATTATTCCGTCGTAAGTAAGGCTCTGTGATTAACACCTTTTTCTTTATATTTTGCTGTGTATTGTATAAGTAATTGATTTATTCTAGTTATAAGTTTTTATGTTACCAAGCACTGTGATTCTTTATCATAAATAAAACCAAAAAATATTTAACTTTTGACTCTGGCTGATGAAATCCATGCTAAGAGATTGGGAGAATTGCTATTTGCTTTAAGCTCGGTTATATATAAGAAATTGCGTGTTGCGGTCGTCAGGAAACGGCAGGGAATTAAGGAATCCGTAGTCACTGTCCGAGTCCAGGATAGTGCGGCTGCTAAGCCCTGCGTCTCCTGTTGCGACGCGCGTAGTGTCCGTGAGGACTGGTGGCAGCGTTACTAATAGAATAAGAAAGTGAGCTCCAGGATTGTGAGAGACGTAGTTATTATGCGCTTCAGGAGAAGATTTGTACTGCGTTGCAATCCTGGGATCAGTATATCGCGCTCTACGTGCCTGTTGTGAGAGGTAGTGTGGCCGGGAAGGGTAGAGAAGTGCGCGTGATTATCTGGGTCTAGGATAGATAGTGCGCGGCTTAACCCGGCGTCTTTGCGCAGCAGCGCGTGTAGTAGGCCGTGACACTCATGCCACTGTACAGAGCACTGGTGAGACCTCATTTGGAGTACTGTGTGCAGTACTGGACACCGTATCTCCAGAAGGATAGACATTTTACAGAAAATTGGGGTTTTATCACTAGTTTGAGCGCTGTTGACACCTATGGATTGATAAGATTCCATAAACCGGATGTAAATCTGTATGTGCAATCTGATGGTGGGGATTTATTATTTCCTCAGTCTGTTAACCCCTTCGCTGCTAAGGACGCGCTCAGCGCGTCCAACCGCATGTCACGATCCATGCAGTGGACGCGCTGAGCGCGTCCTCTTTGGGGTCAGCGTTCGGCCGGGTTCCGGCCGATCGCTGGCCCCCCCGGTGCGGGCTGACATCCTCGATGTCAGCCCAGCATCCGGAACCGCTGCCGGAGTAATTATGTGTCATCGCGGGGGCGCGATGACACCTAATTCAGGCGCCCCCCCCCCCCGCATGTGCGGAGAAGGCGCCTGAAAGGGAGGGGGGTGTCCTTCGGACCCCTCTCCCTCCCGATCGGCGGCGTTGCGGGGGTTAACCCAGGCACCGTTTGGAAGGGCACAGCCTGCCCTTCCAAATGGTACCTGGCATTAACCCCATGGGGGCCGGATCACGAATCGGCGCTGAAAAGCGCCGGTTCGTGATCCTTTCCCGGAGCTGGCCGACATATTGGATGTCGGCCAAGCTTCCGGGAATGCCCCCTGAGGACTGGCGTCATCGTGCGTAGCACGATGACGCCAGTCCTGGAGTTAACCCCTAACTGCCACCAATGGTGGAGATAGAGGGTTCATTGGAACCCCCTATCTCCCGATCCGTGGCAGTAAGGGGTTAATGTTTGGTATTGTTGGATCGGCCAGAGCATGGCCGTTCCAACGATACCAAACATGAGCATAAAAAAGTTTGTAAAAAAAAAAAAAAAAAAATTACAAATAAAAGTTTAAAAAAAAATTATAAAAAAAATAAACAAGTTTTTTTCTTTTTTTTGGTTTGTTAATGCAGCAATATTGTTCCCATTTCAATTATAATGTGAACAATGATGCTGCACTAACGATTTTTGTATGCGGTGCGTTAAAAATCGCGTAATTTTCCCCAAAAAAAATGTAACGAGACCCCATCTCTAATTTTTTTAACAAGCGCACCCCATACAAAATATAACCGCAATTGCTCGCATGTTAAAAGGTGAAAAAAAACACACTTTACACATTGTAAATTATTTAAAATTCATATTTTATTGCATTTTTTGTTATAATATACAGACAGGTCATGACGTATTCATATAATAATGACATATTATGAATCTGCCGAGTCTGACGGAAAGAACGATATATAATATGTCTGGGTCATATACTAAAATAAATTTCTTTTTTTTTTTCTTTGTTATGTTCTACACATGTTGTTGGGCTGGATGTATTTGGTGGTTGCAGCCAACCCTTCGGGGAATAGGCGCGACCCCACCCCTCCTGCACTATGTATGTTTTAATGTACTTCCAGCCAGGTCATCCCTGCAGCAAGACTCCGCTCCGTGTCCTTGTTTTGATCCCAAAGTGGATTTTGATTCTGGGGGAGCATAAATAAAGGCCCACCAGTCTACCTCATGTTTGACAAGCAGCATGAGCAGGTATGGTTTTCTATGTAGCAGCCTGTGGTTTCATTTTGGTTAGGACTCGCCCTTATAGAGGTGCCGTGACGTTGGCGGGCGAGCTAGTCTTATAAAGGCCATTAATAAGAAACCAAACCTCTAATTGTGTTTAGTTTCACACGGTATAATTTGAGTAAGCGCAGATGACATTTTTTTCTTTGTTATGCTGGATGTATTTGGTGGTTGCAGCCAACCCTTCGGGGAATAGGCGCGACCCCACCCCTCCTGCACTATATATACTAAAATAAGCCTTCAAAACGCGTTTAAACATGATGAGCAAAAATCGGTAAAAATGAGCTCAGCAGAGAGGCGGGAAAAGCCTCAGCAGCGAAAAGGGTTAATATACATGATATTTGCCAATATATGTACACAAAGATATAACGTTTTACGAGTTTTAAACGCACCAGTTTAACAGACTGAGGAAATACTAAATCCCCATCAGATTGCACATACAGATTTACATCCGGTTTATGGAATCTTATCAATCCACAGGTGTCAACAGCGCTCAAACTAGTGATAAAACCCCAATCTTCTGTATCCATAAGTAGGCACGAGCAAAGCATTGCCACATTATCACTAGAGGGCAGCAGTTAACACCGTACGCACACTAAGAAACAGGCGCCAATCAAGGGTTCTACCCCCACATTTTTTCCACAGATATAGACATCTTAGAGAGAGTTCAGAGAAGGGCTACTAAAATGGTGTAGTTACATAGTTATATAGGCTGAAAAAAGACATGCGTCCATCGGGTTCAGCCTCTCCCACATAACCTACTGCTGTTGATCCAAAAGAAGGCAAAAAAACCCAGTCTGAAATGCTTGCCAATATGCAACATACGGAGAAAAAATTCCTTCTTGACCCCAGAATGGCAGTCAGATTTCTCCTTGGATCAAGAAGCTTTTACCCACATATTAAATATTATAACCCTTAATATTCTGTGTCTGCAGGAAGTCATCCAGTCGTTTTTTAAAAGTCTGTACAGACTCTGACCCAACCACCTCAACAGGCAGAGAATTCCACAGCTTTATTGTTCTCACCGTAAAATAACCCTTCCTATGCTTTAAGCTAAATTTTCTTTCTTCCAGTCTAAATGGATGACCCCTTGTCCTGTGTATAGACCTGTTCATGAATAGGTTATCAGACAATGGGTGATAATGGCCCCGTATCTATACTATAATAGAGTAAGGCTTGGCGTGTCTGTCGCAAAGCCTCCTCTGCGCATGCGCGCGCAACCAGCGGCGGTTGGCTGCGCGCAAATGCAACCGCTGCGGCACGAGCCGGCTGTGCGCTTGCCGCGGCGGTTACAAGATGCGCACGCAGCAGCCGGGTAGAGGCTGCGCGCGCATCCTGTAGAGCCGGATGCGGTCGCAGCCTCTACCCGGCTCCCGCGCGCGCATCCAACCGCTGTGGCGCGTGCCGCGGCATTTACAGGATGCGCTCGCAGCAGACGGCTATAGGCTGCACGCGCATCCAGTGGACCAAGATGCGCGCGCAGCCTATCGCCAGTAGCGAGGGAGGGGCCATGGCGCCGGGCGCAGTTTCCTTAGGGGCGCATAATTTCAAAAGAAATTTGCGCCCCTAAAAGTTGAGGCCCGGGCTTCGGCGGCTGTTCGAATACTCTGGAGCTCCGTCTCCGGCATACTTACTTGCCTGAGCGGCTAAGGGAAAGTTTCCTCGCTTCCGCTCTTTGAAGGACCCAAGCTGCAGTCACGTGGGAGTCCCACGTGACCGCGACTTGGGTCCTTCAACGAGCGGAAGCGAGGAAACTTTCCCTTCACCGCTCAGGCAGGTAAGTATGCCGGAGATGGAGCTCCAGGGGCGGCTGTCTGAATGCCAATAGAGCAATGTCTGGTCTGGGGCATATCCATGAGAGCTTGGGGGGGCAGTATATCCACGAGCTAGGGGGCAATATATCCACGAGCTGGGGGGCAATATATCCACGAGCTGGGGGGCAATATATCCACGAGCTGGGGGGCAATATATCCACGAGCTGGGGGGCAATATATCCACGAGCTGGGGGGCAGTATATCCACGAGCTGGGGGGGCAGTATATCCACGAGCTGGGGGGCAGTATATCCACGAGCTGGGGGGCAGTATATCCACGAGCTGGGGGGCAGTATATCCACGAGCTGGGGGGCAGTATATCCACGAGCTGGGGCAGTATTTCCACGTGCTGGGGCAGTATTTCCACGTGCTGGGGCAGTATTTCCATGTGCTGGGGCAGTATATTCATGAGCTGCTGGGGCAGTATAGGATGCGTGCGCAGCCTCTATCCGGCGGCTGCGCGCGCGCGCGCTTCCTGTTCTCCTGGATGCGCGCGCGGCCGACAGGTAGAGACTGCGCGCGCTTCCTGTTCTCCTGGATGCGCGCGTGGCCGACAGGTAGAGGCTGCGCGCGCATCCAGCGTCTTAGTTGGGGGCACTTATACCCACGGGAGCTGGGGGCAACTACACCCACAGGAGCAACTATACCCACAGGAGCTGGGGCAAAAATTCCCATGTAAGCTGGGGCAAAAATTTCCATGTGAGCGGGGGCCAAAATTTCCATGTCAGCGGGGGCCAAAATACCCATGTGAGCGGGGGCCAAAATACCCATACGAGCTGGGGGGCAAATATACCCATGTGAGCGGGGGCAAATATACCCAAGTGAGCTGGGGCGAATATATACCCATGTGAGCTGGGGGGCAAATATACCCATGTGAGCTGGGGGGCAAATATACCCATGTGAGCTGGGGGGCAAATATACCCATGTGAGCTGGGGGGCAAATATACCCATGTGAGCTGGGGGGCAAATATACCCATGTGAGCTGGGGGAATATATACCCATGTGATCTGGGGCAATTATACCCATGTGAGCTGGGGCAATTATACCCATGTGAGCTGGGGCAATTATACCCATGTGAGCTGGGGCAATTATACCCATGTGAGCTGGGGCAAATCTACCCATGTGAGCTGCTTCGCTTAACAATAGACTGCCCTCTGGGCAGGCTTTCCACCTAGTATATTTATATAAGGTTATCAGATCCCCTCTAAGGCGCCGTTTCTCTAAATTAAACAGATTTAAGCTTGTTAGTCTTTCCTCATAACTTAACCCTTATTAATTTAGTTGCCTGTCTCTGCACTTTTTCTAGCGCTATAATATCTTTTTTTAAGACAGGTGCCCAAAATTGCACGGCATATTCAAGGTGCGGCCTGACCATTGATTTATACAGAGGCAAAATTATGTTTTCATCCCGGCTTGAAGGAGAAAAGTTACCAGGAAAGGCTTAATGATCTTAACATGTACAGCTTGGAAAAAAGACGAGACAGAGGAGATATGATAGAAACATTTAAATACGTAAAGGGAATCCACAAGGTAGAGGAAGGGAGTATATTTAAAAGGAAACAAAGTAGCAAAACAAGAGGACATAGTCTTAGATTAGAGGGGCAAAGGTTTAAAAGTAACATCAGGAAGCATTATTTTACTGAGAGGGTGGTGGATACATGGAACAGCCTTCCAGTTGAAGTGGTAGAGGCCAAAACAGTGATAGAATTTAAGCAGGCATGGGATAGGCACAAGGCTATATATATCCTGAAAGTCCTGACTGACTGACTCATCAACGCCCAGCTGAAACCGTTTAACCTAGGAACGTGAAAGTTTGAAGGTGCACTGTTTTTATGGTGTAGGCACCCACTAAGGAAGGATTTTTGGAAACTCCGCCCCTAAGGGGGCTAAAAAGGGGGTTGAATATTTTAAACAGGATACCTATATCTTAAAAACAGAAGATGTTACAGACGTGAAAATCGGTATTTAGATTCTTCTTGAAAAATAAAAACACGTATTTTACATTTTTTTTCAAAAATTCAACTGGGGGGGGCAAAAAAAGGAGGTTGAATATTTTAAATATTTTCATTTTAAACTAGATACCTTTATCTTAAAAACAGAAGATGGTACAGACGTGAAAGTCGGTATTTAGATTCATCTTGACAAATAAAAAAACATGTTTTACCATTTTCCGAAAATCCCAAGTGGGGGGGTGAAAAAAGGGGGCTGAATACTTTTAAACCAGATACCTACATCTCAAAAACAGAAGATGTTACAGACGTGAAAATTGGTATTTAGATTTGTCTAGAGTAGGGATGCACCGATACCACTTTTTTAAGACCGAGTACGAGTACCGATACTTTTGTTCAAGTACTCACCGAGTACCGATACTTTTATCTTATGTCATGTGACCACTTTCCAATAAGAACAGACCTCATATAAAGCCCCCAGGTCTCATGGATATGCCCCCCAGCTCATGGATAATGCCCCCCAGCTCATGGATAATGCCCCCCAGCTCATGGATTTAACCCCCAGCTCATGGATATGCCCCCCCAGCTCATGGATAATGCCCCCCAGCTCATGGATAATGCCCCCCAGCTCATGGATAATGCCCCCCAGCTCGTGGATTTGCCCCCAGCTCATGGATTTGCCCCCAGCTCGTGGATACTGCCCCCCAGCTCGTGATACTCCCCCCAGCTCGTGGATACTGCCCCCCAGCTCGTGGATACTGCCCCCCACCTCGTGGATTATGCCCCCCCAGCTCATGGATATGCCCCCAGCTCATGGATATGCCCCCCAGCGCATGGATATGCCCCCCAGCACATGGATTTGCCCCCAGCTCATGGATATGCCCCCCAGCGCATGGATATGCCCCCCAGCACATGGATTTGCCCCCACTTGAATACTTTTATCAGTATATCTATAGTTCAAAAACCAAGATGTTACAGATGTGAAGTTTGGTAATTACAATCTTTTGAAAATAAAGAAACACGTGTTTTACCACTTTCCAAAAATCCAAGTGGGGGGGGGTAAAAAAAAAGGGGGGGGGAATACTTTTAAACAGGATACCTGCATCTCAAAAACAGAAGATGTTACAGACGTGAAAATTTGTATTTAAATTTGTCTAGAGAAACAAAAAAACACCTATTTCACCATTTTCCAAAAATCCAGTGGGAGGGGGAAAAAAGGGGGGGGTTTGAATACTTTTATCAGTATACCAATATTTTCAAAACCAAAGATGTTACAGGTGTGAAATCTGGCACTTACAATCTTCTTGAAAAATAAAAAAAACACCTGTTTTACCATTTTCCAAGAATCCAGTGGGGGGTGAAAAAAAGGGGGGGGTGAATACTTTCAACAGGATACCTATATCTCTAAAACAGAAGATGTTACACATGTGAAAATTGGTAATTTAGATTCGTCTTGAAAATAAAACACGTATTTTACCATTTTCCAAAAATCCAGTGGGGGGGGGGGGGTGGGCAAAAAGGAGGATGAATACCTTTATCACTATACCTATATTTCAAAAACCAATGATGTTACAGGTGTGAAATTCTATATTTACAATCTTCATGCAAAAAAAAAAAAAAAACATTTTCCGAAAATCCAGTTAAGGCTAGGGTCAGAGTGGGGCAGTCGGAACGCGCGTGCAGGCGCACTAAATCACGGCGGCAGTAGCAGCACATAACGGCCAATGACGGCCAATATACGCAGTACGTGCGTACAAAAGTGCGCCGACACCACGCAACCGGCAAATGAACGCATTTTTCTCAGAACGTGAAACCGCTGCTACAGACGTACAGAGTGCGCTGCGGCCGCATGGCAGCGTGTGTGCGTGATTAGGAGACGTCAGACGTTGCTAGTGTGCGGCCTACATAACGTTCAAACAGCCGGATTTCCCTAGAATTGCGTTGGTGAGTACCTGCGACTGTGCGACTGTGGTCGTCTGACCACTTAAGCGTATTCCGTGAAAAAATGCGTGCGCACGCATCGACGTACATTTTGACGGTGGCCGCAGAAAATGCGCTCATCTGTCCCTAGCCTTAGGGTGGTGGGGGAAAGGGATATGAATACTTTTATCAGTATTCCTATCTAGAACATAAAACGATAAGGTCCGGCGTGTCCGTCGCCAAAAAAACGGACTCCGCATGCGCGCGCAACCAGCGTATTGCTGGCTGCGCGCGCATGCCATCGCCGAAACAGACGAATGCGTGCGCTCCCAGCATAGTGCTGGGTGCGCACGCAGTCAACCGCCGCAGCACGCGCACAAAGGCGCGCCAAAACACATCAGATTCAATACAGCCAGACTCCGGACCCCACTGAAGCTCCTGGCTGCGTTAAAATTGGAAGAAGAAGAAAAAAAAAAACGAGCAATAAGCCCCCACCGCAAACGGCAACTGTAATACAAAAATCAGTTGTGCCCCCGCCAAAAAACCGAGCACATAGCCCCCACCGCAAACGGCAACTCCCCCTCACCCAGCCACAAAAAACATAGCACAAAGCCCCCACCACGGACGCCAACTTTTCCGCACCCGGCCACAGACAAATACAGAGTTGTGCCCCTCAAAACAAAAAACCACTGAGCACAGAACCCCCACCACTAACGGCAAACCCACCAGCCCAGACAAAACAGCTGTGCCACCCCCCCCCCCGAAAACAGCACTGAGCCCACAGATAGCTCAGAGGGCCAAAACACTCAGACCCTGCTCCAAATAAATAAAATATTAAAAAAAACGTTGTCCCCCTACCAAACTGAGAGCCCGCAAAGCTCACAACACCCCCACCACTCAGCTTGGAGGGCCAACATAATATAGAGCCCCTGCAGCTTACAGCCACCACAAAACGCCAGGACAAAAAACCGAGAAAAAAAAAAAAAAGAAAAAAAACACAAACACACTATCTAACATCACACATGATTTAAAATAAAAAAATAAGAAAGAAAAAAAAAAAAAACATTTTCCGAAAATCCAGTTAAGGCTAGGGTCAGAGTGGGGCAGTCGGAACGCGCGTGCAGGCGCACTAAATCACGGCGGCAGTAGCAGCACATAACGGCCAATGACGGCCAATATACGCAGTACGTGCGTACAAAAGTGCGCCGACACCACGCAACCGGCAAATGAACGCATTTTTCTCAGAACGTGAAACCGCTGCTACAGACGTACAGAGTGCGCTGCGGCCGCATGGCAGCGTGTGTGCGTGATTAGGAGACGTCAGACGTTGCTAGTGTGCGGCCTACATAACGTTCAAACAGCCGGATTTCCCTAGAATTGCGTTGGTGAGTACCTGCGACTGTGCGACTGTGGTCGTCTGACCACTTAAGCGTATTCCGTGAAAAATGCGTGCGCACGCATCGACGTACATTTTGACGGTGGCCGCAGAAAATGCGCTCATCTGTCCCTAGCCTTAGGGTGGTGGGGGAAAGGGATATGAATACTTTTATCAGTATTCCTATCTAGAACATAAAACGATAAGGTCCGGCGTGTCCGTCGCCAAAAAAAACGGACTCCGCATGCGCGCGCAACCAGCGTATTGCTGGCTGCGCGCGCATGCCATCGCCGAAACAGACGAATGCGTGCGCTCCCAGCATAGTGCTGGGTGCGCACGCAGTCAACCGCCGCAGCACGCGCACAAAGGCGCGCCAAAACACATCAGATTCAATACAGCCAGACTCCGGACCCCACTGAAGCTCCTGGCTGCGTTAAAATTGGAAGAAGAAGAAAAAAAAAACGAGCAATAAGCCCCCACCGCAAACGGCAACTGTAATACAAAAATCAGTTGTGCCCCCGCCAAAAAACCGAGCACATAGCCCCCACCGCAAACGGCAACTCCCCCTCACCCAGCCACAAAAAACATAGCACAAAGCCCCCACCACGGACGCCAACTTTTCCGCACCCGGCCACAGACAAATACAGAGTTGTGCCCCTCAAAACAAAAAACCACTGAGCACAGAACCCCCACCACTAACGGCAAACCCACCAGCCCAGACAAAACAGCTGTGCCACCCCCCCCCCCCGAAAACAGCACTGAGCCCACAGATAGCTCAGAGGGCCAAAACACTCAGACCCTGCTCCAAATAAATAAAATATTAAAAAAAACGTTGTCCCCCTACCAAACTGAGAGCCCGCAAAGCTCACAACACCCCCACCACTCAGCTTGGAGGGCCAACATAATATAGAGCCCCTGCAGCTTACAGCCACCACAAAACGCCAGGACAAAAAACCGAGAAAAAAAAAAAAAAGAAAAAAAAACACAAACACACTATCTAACATCACACATGATTTAAAATAAAAAAATAAGAAAGAAAAAAAAAAAAAAAAAAAAAAAAAAATCACAAAGAGAAAAAAATATAAACAAAATCAAAAAAAAAAAATAGATTTACTGCTCTGAGCCCACCACAGAGCGTCCGAAAAATCACAATCCCCGGAGAGACTCGCACAAAAAATAAACAAACCAAAGAAAATCACACAAAAAAAAATATGGATTTACCACTAGCATCTGTCGGTAAAAGGAGACAAAATGACACAGAAAGTAGCACACACGACATGCCAGATGCAAAAAAAAGAAAATTCAGGAAACAAAAAAAATACAAAAAAGAAAGAGAGCAGACATGGATGAAACTGCAAGGTGTCACGAAAGAATAAAAAACACTTTAGCACACAAGATGCAACGAGCACAACAAAAAATAAAAGAACAAATTAACAATGAAGAAAGTGAACAACAAATGCAACAACATTATTGTGGAAAACTCAATGTTCTGTGCACCAACTGCAATGCCCTACATTGTAATACACAGCAGCCATCAGAAAGACTATTCAATCAATGCTGCGGCAAAGGAAAAGTATACACGGAGCCCATTAAAGTTTCTCCTTTGATAGAAAGTCTAATGACAAAGTCTTGATAGAAAGTCTAATAAGCATTCCAAAAATTTCAAACAAAACATTCGATCTATCAACAGTTCATTAGCATTTGCTTCCATGGGGTCAAACATTACTCCTCCTCCTGGTTATGGACCTTACTGCTTTAGAATTAATGGGCAGATTTACCACCGAACTGCATCTCTTCATCCGCACAATGAGGATAACCAAAAGTTTGCACAACTATATATCCTTGATCCTGATGAGGCCACTAAACAACGCCTCATGATTAATGAAAATTCAAAATGCAACCCTGAGCTCATGACAGAGTTAAGCTCTTTTATGGATAAAAACAATCCATTTGCAGAAGCCTGCAAAATGTTATATGAGGTAGAACAAGAATCCTTACAGGAGGCTATACAAAATGGCACTATACCACCAACTGTCACCATGGCGATAGTACAAGATCGCACGGATGATCAACGCAGATACAATGCACCTCGCAGTAATGAAGTAGCTATTATTTTTCAAAATGATGATGGAGAACCTCCTCTCGAAAGAGATCTTATTATTCATTGCCGAACTCAAAACGCAGACAGAGAAACAGAAAGGATAACCATTTTAGATCCAAACTTAGAGTCGATGCTCTATCCACTTTTATTTCCATTTGGGGACCAAAGTTGGTCACCTCACATTAAACTTAACTACACCCCTACTACTGTAAAAACCATACGCAGTCATTCCTCCTCTGCAAAGCCAAGAGAAAGGGTCACTCAAATGCAATTTTATGGCTACATGCTTTCCATCCGAAAAGATTTCAACCCATTTTTAAATGCAGGCAAATTAACTAAACAGTACTTTGTAGACGCATATGTTAAGACCGAAGGTAACCGTCTAAACTATGTATGACAAAATCAGTCCAAATTACGAGTTGAAAAATACACCGGTCTCGTGGACCATCTACAAAACGCTGCCGAAGAACAGGGCTTGATACCAGGAAAAGCAGTAATACTTCCATCAACATTCCAGGGTAGTCCCAGAAACCTGCTGCGAAACTACCAAGATGCCATGGCTATTGTGCGAAAGTATGGGAAGCCTGACTTCTTCATAACAATGACATGCAACCCAAAATGGCCAGAAATTATAGAAAATATTACAGAAGGTCAAGCAGTGGAATACCGCCCTGATTTGGTTGCCAAAGTTTTCAACTTAAAGCTAAAAGAACTACTACACGACAAACAAACATGTGTTAGGTAAACCTGTTGCTAAAATTCATGTAATAGAGTTTCAAAAACGTGGATTACCTCATGCACATATTTTACTCATATTATCACCTCAAGATAAGCTTAAAGATGCTGATGCTATTGATAGGTTCATTTCAGCAGAAATCCGACATTCACGCACAACCCCGATTACATGCAATAGTCAAACACATGATACATGGACCATGTGGGCCTCATAATATTAATTCGCCATGCATGGCTGATGGTGTTTGCTCAAAAAACTTCCCAAAACCATACCAAGACCAAACATGGATGGCTATCCACTATACCGGAGAACACAAACAGCTGCTTCAATTGAAGTAAATGGAAAAATAATCAATAACTCTTGGGTTGTGCCATACAACCCATTATTAGCTTTAAAATACAACTGCCATATAAACGCTGAGAGCTGCGCTTCTATAAAAAGTCTAAAGTACTTATTCAAATACATCTATAAAGGACATGACTGTGCAAATATTGCCATCAAAGAACATGCAACGCTCCATCATGACGAGATCACCTCCTTCATGGATTCCAGATATTTGACAGCTCCAGAAGCAGCATGGCACCTTCTTGGTTTTAAAATGCACCAAACACATACCATTGTGCGCTTACAAATCCATCTTCCTGGCGAACAGTCGGTATATTTTAATGAAGATAACATCAGGAACGCTATAGAAAGAACCCAATCAAGAGACACAACATTGACAGCTTGGTTTACCTTAAACAGAGAAGATGTGGCTGCCCGCAAATTCCTGTATACGGATATTCCACAACATTTTGTATTTCAACGGAAAAATACCACATGGGAAAGAAGATTGAGACATCGAGAAAATAACACTATTGGGCGAATGTACTCTGTTAACATAAATTCGGATGTGGAGAGATTTTGCTTGAGATTACTTTTACGCCATGTTAAAGGAGCCACCTCATTTGAACATATACGAACAGTTGGTGGTGTGCAATTTCCAACATTCAAAGAAGCTGCTCAAAGACTCAGTCTTTTTCAGGATGAAGAATTATGGGACTTGACTCTTCACGAAGCTTCAAGTGAGCCTCAACTGCTTCGAGAGCTTTTTGCCAACATTTGTGCCCTTGCATCTCCAAATGCAAAACTACTATTTGAAAAATATAAACAACAACTCATTGAAGACTTATCAAGACAACCTGGCCACACACCAGACTGCCAACCATGTCTCAATAATGCTCTATTAGACATTCAAGACATTTTAATTGTTAACAGGAAAAAATGTCAGGATTTCGGTTTACCAACGCCTACCGACTATTCAACCGTCAAAACAACAGACATCTATGATGCAGTTCTTGAAAGTCACATAGGAGTACAAATGCAGGCGGCTTTAAATGATCTACAAAGAGAAACTTTTGAAGACATTCTTTCTGCCACCCAAAATGATACATTACCCCAAAAGTGTTACTTTCTCGATGGTCCTGGAGGTAGTGGCAAAAAGCATACCTATACCAAACGTTATTGCATTCATTTAGAGGAAACAAAGAGGTAGCATTAGCTGTTGCTTCTATTGGAACTGCTGCTAATTTGCTAGAGGGTGGATGCACATATCACTCACAATTTAAACTGCCTGTTCCGTTGGACACTTAAACATCTTCCATGGAGGCAAACATCTAATGATGCCACAATCCTTAGAAAAACAAAAATTATAATTTGGGATGAATCAACCATGGCTCCAAGTGATGCTCTCAGATGCGTTGACAAACTACTGCAAGAGCTCATGAAAAACAATAAACCTTTTGGCGGTAAAACAATTATCCTCGGAGGCGATTTCCGACAAACTACCTGTTGTGGCACATGGCAGTCGATCAGCAATCGTTGAATCCAGCATACACTATGTGATAAATTTAAGATCATAAAGCTGCAAACAAATGTAAGATCTGTGGATCCAGAGTTCAGCTCTTGGCTAATAAAACTTGGCGATGGAAAACTCAAAAACGAACATGGCTTCCATCAAGATATTTTTCAGATACCACCTAAAATGATCTGCAAAAACTCCCTTGTCAAGGAATTTTATGGTGACCATTTACACCCTGATGATATTTCAACGTTTGAGAAAACTGCAATTTTATGCCCCAAAAATTGTGATGTGGACAACATCAATGAAGATGTGCTTAGTTTGTTAGAAGGTGAGAGCTACACTTATTTAAGCACTGATTCTATGGATGATGAATCCCAGGAAGACAAGGAAAATTACTCCATTGAGTTCTTAAATGAATTGGCTCCTTCTGGGATGCCAGTTCATAAACTGAAACTCAAAATTGACTGTATTATTATGCTCCTGCGTAACCTGAATACAAAGCGAGGCCTGTGTAATGGAACAAGACTGATTGTGACAGCTATGCGACAAAATTTGATCATTGCTCAAGTATTGCCACCTACCTCTGAACGAAAAAACGTTTTCATTCCTAGAATTGATTTAGCCCCAAGTAACACCGAACTTCCATTTGTTTTATGAAGGAGACAATTTCCTGTTAATAGTCATTGCAAATGCCAATTTAACAAATCCCAAGGACAAACCTTGGACAGAGTTGGCATCTATTTACCAGAACCAGTCTTCAGCCATGGACAACTGTATGTTGTATTCTCTCGAGTCAAGAGCTCTGGGGACGTTAAAATCAAAGTCATCGATGGACGTGAACAAGGCTACCTATTACCAGGGACTGATGCATGCTTCACTAAAAATGTTGTATTCAAAGAAATTTATTCAAAATAGTCACTAAAAATATTTAACTTTTCTTGATGCTGCTGTGTTTTCCTTTCCACCAACATTCATGCGCACCACACTTATCAATAGACTGCCCTCTGGGCAGGCTTTCCACCTAGTATTTCATAAACCAAAGATGTTACAGGTGTGAATTTTGGCACTTACATTCTTCTTGAAAAATATAAAAACATGTGTTTTACAATTTTCCAAAAATCCCAAGGGGGGGGCGTTCTACCAAAAAAATCTCAAGTTTCTTTTAAAAAACAATTTTAACAAATCCTAAAATCCACGCTTGCGAAGCCGCGGGCAAAAGCTAGTCCTAAATAAAAGATAAATCCAGGTAAAGTATCCATGTAAGTAACTATTTTACTTTTCCACACCACATACGTTCCCCATCCTTTTCTGGTGTTTACCATCCAATCATGATTCTTAATATTATACAAACATCCCATGGAAACTACCAGCTAATTATAATAGTACTGTGTGACTTGCGCAACTGTTCCAGTCACCATATCAAATACAGTGTTTTATGTTTATGTTTATGTTTTTTCCATATTATTTCTGTATAACAGAAACCCTTTACTAATGCCTTTTAGATTTATATAAGTTGAATTTCACTCTAGCATGGCTAATTAGCAATTATACATCCTTAAGTGATGCCTGCCCACAGTAAGCAGCTCCTTTCATCGGCGAAAGGAAACCGGAACTTCCATGTGTATGGAACGCACCGACATTTTGGATAATGACACGCATAACGCTGCGCAGTTGGATCGACGGTGGCCATTTTGGATTTCCACACAAACTGACTATTTTTTTGCTTTCAGAACTATTTAAAGACATTGAGGAAGCTGCTGTGACCCGCGAAACGCATTTCAGTGCATTACCCTCTCTTGATTTTATTATTTTACCTTTTATTATGTATTCATTTGCACTTTAGAGGAATAAAAACGTTTACTAAACCAGCAGGTGAACGTATCCCTCTTTTTGCATTGCGGCCATTGGTAAGGTACCTGCTAAGGCACGTTCTGAGAAGACAGCTTTCTATAGGAGTCCGGTTGACCCATTAATGACACAGAACCACTGCATCTCCCGCTGCTGAACAAGGCTATAGATCCAGTACCTCTAATATCTTCCACCGCTATCTGGAGAAATCTGTCATTCCCCGCACAAGCCGCCAGCCGCCTTCGCATCCGGTGTCTGACTTGAGACACCACCCCATGTGAGTGTGACTTTCCTTTTTATTATAATATGGTGTCAGGACATACTACCCTATACCCTGTCTATGTTCTCTTTGAGGCACTGAATTACACATCATTCCTTTTGTGAAGACTGACGCCGCCATTTTAATAATAGAAACTAACAGAAGGAAGCGCTGAACTCTGCTTAACTCACCCTTCTCTTGATTATTCGAGTGGATTGGGATATACCACTCAACCTGGGCAGAGACAAGCTGCTGCATTCTATATGACATCTTTTCCCTTTGGGAAATTTAGTCCCATATAAAAACGGTTTGACGTGCATATGAGATGTCCTGGGGGCGTGTCTGGACCGCTGAGCTTAATGGCCGCTTGTTAGCTGGGCTCCCCAGGGACTCTCACCTTTCAGCAGCACAGCTTCATTAAAAAAACGACATGGGTAAGCACAAACGGCCCACCCAAGCCCCTGGCACTCCATAGGAACGCCACAGCCCAAACCACAGCGGAATTCGCGGCTATTTTCCGCCGCAAACGGGAGCGCTGGCTGCACAGGGGGAATCCAAGATGGCGGCCGGGCCGGCCGCACATGAGGGGCCTAAGATGGCGGCTGCTACTACATCGACGGCGCCACACTCCCCAGCATCCCCCGGTGGCGGTTGGGACCCACCACCAGACATCCTCCAGATCATAAGGGCCCTACCAACTAGAGAGATGACCTCACTGTGGCCACCAGGGAACTGCGCCATTCCCTCTCAGGGGAAATACAGCAGGTGAGACAAGATGTCGTGGGCCTCACCCAGCGTATTGTGGCAGTGGAGGGGGGACACCAGGCACACGAGGACGCTATCCAGGCCCACTCCTCACAGATAACTCTGCATCATACCTTACTCCAAACCCTCAGACAACTTGAAGACCTCGAAAACAGGGGCAGGCGCAATAACATTAGGATACGTGGCCTGCCTGAAAATGAACGCGATCCGGATGATTTAAACCGCAACCTCACCAACTTAAATTCTCTGCTGCAAAAGGCGCCGGATGCTGCGGCGGAAATGGAGCGCTGGCATCGTGCCCCAAGATCCCAGGGCCCCCCAGGCAGCCCCCCTCGTAACGTCATCTGCTGTCTCTTAAGATTTAGCGTCAAGGAGGCTATCATGGCTGGGGCAAGAAATAAGTCGGCCTTACGATTTGAAGGAGCGAAAGTGGAACTTTTCAAGATGTATCCTTACTCACTTTACACTCCAGGAGGGCACTTAAACCCAAACAACGGCTCTACAACAAGCGGGATTACAATATAGGTGGATATACCCGACAGGATTACAAATTACAAGTCCACACTCCTCAAGGCCCAGTCACGGTGCGTGGTGGTGACGAACTGGCTGAATTTCTCTCCAAGCTGAATTTACCGCCTGATATTATCATGGAATGGCCTGACCCAATACGGTTTCTCACTTCCACTACGCCGAGGCCTCAATGGGCCCCTCGACAGTAGGGATGAGCTGTTTGGCAGTTCGAAAGTTTGCGAATTTTGAACTTTTTGGGTCTGTTCGGTTCGAGTTCGGAAAAAAAAAAAAAATTGAAAAAAGTTTAGAAAATACTTAAAAGAAAATACTAAAAAAAATCTAGAAGTAAAGAGACTCTTTACTGCAGAATATTATAAGCAACGGTTTATTAGATATTGAATTAAAAACTAATGTGTACGTGGAAAGATTATCAACTCTAAATGACCGCTGTTCACAAACGGGCATAACACCAGGTGTTTTTAATCTGGTAATCAATTTGATACATTGTACAACATACTGAGGGTGGGGTGGTGTCTGCTTCTGATTGAGATTTGAGAATTAATTTCCCTAAAACATCCTAATATGCTGCATTTAACCCTTTCGCTGCTGAGGCTTTTCACACCTCTGTGCTGAGGTCATTTTTACCGCTTTCGCTCATCATGATTAACCGCGTTTTGTAGCCATATTTTGATATATGACCCAGACATATTATATATCGTTCTTTCCGGCAGACTTGGCAGATTCATAATATGTATACGTTATGTCATGTCTGTATATTATAACAAAAATGCAATAAAATGTAAATTTTCAATAATTTATTATGTGTCAAGTGTTTTTTTTTTTCACATTTTAACATGCGATCGTTTGCGGTTATATTTTGTATGGGGTGCGCTTGTTAAAAAAATTAGAAATGGGGTCTCGTTACATTTTTTTTGGGGGGGGAAATTGCTTTTTTTAACAAACGCACCGCATACAAAAATCGTTAGTGCAGCATTATTGTTCACATTATAATTGAAATGGGAACAATATTGCTGCATTAACCCCTTAACGCCGCAGGACGTACATTTACACCCTGCATTAGGCGGGTCTTTGGCGCCGCAGGACGTAAATCTACGTCCTCTGCATTTTCAGCCCCCGGGAGATACTCACCTCCTCCGACGGCTCCCTCGCTGATCTGAGTCCCACGGAGTCAGATCGGCAGGGTTTCCTCCTCCGGCGCACTGACGTCATCGCGCCGGGGGTGCGATGACGTCAGTTTCAGGCTTCCCCCCCCCCCCCGCCGGAGCAGGGGAAGCGCCTGGAGGGGAGGGGGGGGATCCCTCTATCTCCCCATCGCCAGGGCTACAAGGCTGTGGCCAGCATCGCTGGAAGGGTCACAGCCTGACCTTTCCAGCGATGTATTGGGGTAAACCCATGAGTTGCCAGGTCGCGACCGGGCACAAATTTGTGCCCGATCGCGGCCTATTTCCGGTGGGGGCCGCCATCTTGGATGGCAGCCCCCACCTCTGGGTCCCCCCCCCCGCGTCAACTGACTCATCGCGCCATGCGGGTTCCCAAGTCTACCCCATAGAATATAACCGCAAAGGATCGGATAATAAAATGTGGGGAAAAAAAACACTTTATACACTGTGGATGATTGAAATTTTATTGAAAATTCACATTTTACATTTTTTGTTATAGCATTCTGGCAGGACATGACTTTAATAATATATCATAATTATATATAAATCTTCCGAGTCTGCCGGAAAGAACGATATATAATTTGTCTGGGTGGTATAATAATACGTGACTTAAAACCGCGTTTAAACAGGATGAGCAAAAACTTCAGCAAACTTCACTTCCGAAAGAGCGCCGAAGTTGTAAAATTACTCCCGTCCTTAAGGGGTTAAACAAAAAAAAAAAAAAAACTTATTTTATTTTTTAGAATTTTTTTAAAATATTTTTCATGCTCAGCTTTGGTATCCTTGGAAAGGCCATGCTCTGGCCGACCAACGATATCAAACATTAACCCCTAGCTGCCACGGATCGGGAGATGGGGGGTTCCAATGAACCCCCTATCTCCACCATTGGTGGCAGCTGTGGTTAACTCCAGGACTGGCATCATCGTGCTATGCACGATGACACCAGTCCTCAGGGGGAGTTCCTGGAGGCTTGGCTTGACTCCCGTGTCATTTCTTAATGGCTGGCGCTCAGGTTGCGGAAGATCGGCTACCATATAGCCAGCCGCCCCTTAGGATTTCTGGGTAAATTCCACCTTCACCGGCTTATATCCCTCTTCGGCTCGCTGGCACCGCTAGATAAATATTGCAGACCCCTCACGATATTTGAATCCATTTCTAATCGAGGGACAACTCCCTCGCACAGCATATCACTTTTCTATGGCCTCCTACAATCATTTCTTCCACCTCCGACTCAGTTCTGTGACAAATGGGAAACCTCCTTTCGCATAACTTTGAAGGATGAGGAATGGTCTAAGATCTACACCCTTGCCCACTGCTGCACCCCTTCCACTAGGATACAGGAGGTCAACTACAAAATATTATATAGATGGTACCGCACACCGGACAGATTGAGTCATTTCGTAGGGGGGGCGGAGACCTGTGCTGAAGATGTAGTGCGCCACATGCAGACCATCTACACATCTGGTGGTCGTGTCCGAAAGTGCAGACATTTTGGGAACGTATACATGAATACGTATGTAAGCTGGTGGAGCCCTCACCTCCATTCACGCCAGAATTTTATCTGTTACACCACACGCCCTACAGCATCTCAGGCTATAAAAAAAATCTATCATTCCATGCACGGCTAACGATCCCCAGATTTTGGAAGCAGGATATCCCCCCCCCCCCACTTTCAGTGTGGTTTGATGAAGTGGAATTCATCCGTGGGGTGGATGAACTCACTTTCCGTGCCCGAGATCGCTACACGGATTACTCCGCAAAATGGTATTACTGTTATCAGGTGTACGCAGAATCTCATGAACCTTCTACACCCCTTGAAATGTGTTATCAGTCATGGGTACTCTATTTTGTGTTTATATCCTGAGTCCTCATGGCTCTCCTTCCCTGTATTATTGTCTCACCCCTCCTTAAAAGTTATAAATTTCGTATATATCAAACTCTGAACTGGGCTAATTTTGCCCTGTTTTATTGTTGGTATGCTATTTGTAATATGTCTGGTAACATGATGCTCAATGTTTTCCTTGCATTTCTGTAATGTGCCTTATTCTGAATAAACTTGAATATGTTAAAAGAAAAAAAAAAAAAAAAAGAGATGTCATACATGGCTGGACCTGCATGTGAAATATTTTGCACAAATTAACTATTTGCACATTTGTCACTGTCTTTCGTGCTTGTGTATTTTTTTGCCATTCCGTATATTTGAGCAACAGAGCTCACAACTGCATTTTAGAATTTTACTCCTGCACTTTATTAATTGGCAGTACTGGTTTGGTAGGAAGTCTACCCTGGTTTTGCACATACTATGCATTTACACACTGCTGCAAAATGGTTTTAGAAGTAAGGATGCACCGATGCCGATACTCCAGCCGAGAGGCAGCGTCACAGATGCGCCAGACGCCACGTGAACGCATCACAGCAGCGCGACCGGCCCTTCGGAATGGGTGAGTATTGCAGCTATCGGAGCAAAGCAGTCACATAACATAAAATAAAAGTATCGGTACTCGGTATCTGAGTACTTTTTAAAAAGCATTGGTACTCAGTCTTAAAAAAGTGGTATTGGTGCATCCCTGTTTAGAAGTATTTTACAACCGTTTTCCATTAGCACTAATTTGCTACTATTTGCACTTATTTTGTGAGCACTATGCAAGTTACATAAAGACAGGAGAATATCCTGCAATTTATTTTCCTCTTTACAAATGGAACCACTGGGTGGCGCCAGGACACCGTATAATCGTCCTCTTATTTTTTTATTCCACTGACTATCATGAAGTTAGGTCAGCGTTTTTATACCCTCCCGGCGCACTGACGTCATTGAGCTGGGCGCGATGATGTCAGTTACAGGCACCCCGCCCGCCTGAGCAGGAGGGAGCGCCTGAAGGGGAGTTGGGATACTTCTATCTCCCCATCACCGCGGGTAGAGCCTAATGCCAGGCATTCCTGGAAAGGTCACAGTCTGACCTTTCCAGCGATGCATTGCATTAACCCCTCAGGCGGCAATCCGGCACTGTGAGCCGCCATCTTGGATGGCAGTCCCATCTCCGGGTCCCCCCTCATAAACTGACTCATTGCAGTGGTGTGATGCGTCAGTTAACTCCCACCTGCCATGGGATTTCCTACGGGTTCTTTGAACCCCCATATCTCCTGATCTGTGGCAGCTAGAGCATGGCCTTTCCAAGAATAACAAAACAGGACCATGTTAAAATTATACTCTGCAGAAAAAAGTATATAAAATTTTTCGGCAAAATAATAATTTCTGATTTTTTTCTTAAATGCCATTTTTTAGATCCTGTAGACGGCCTTTTTATTATTCCTAAGACCTTATTTATGATCTAAATTGTTCTGGCAATCATAGATTTCCATGCATTTAATGTATTAGGGTATTGTTGCTTTAAATTGTCAGCCATTACTAAGCAATACATTGCAGCTACTTCCGGATTAGGAATCCATTTGGTGTTCTGAGAGAAAGCAGAAAGTCAACTCCACATTTCTTGCACACAGGCCTTGAAATTATAAATCTGTAAGTAGACCATAAATGTTTTTAAGTTAAAGTGAAGGAGAATCAGGCTGGAGGATGGTTGTTACTATGAGCCAGGCAGCCATCTTGTTCAGAATATTGGTTCACCAGTAAATAGAATAGATTTTTACTAGATGTGCGAAGTAGAGTTTACATAGAATTCCAAGAATGCGTGGCAGATTAGAAAGCTAGCAATAAAACCAGGCAGAATCCGGCCGGCTCTTGGCACGGAGAGACAGGAAGATTTATGAATGAGGCAAGGTTATTGAGATGTGCGGAGGAACAAAGAAAACCTAGAAGACAGACCGGCCCCAGGCCATCTGAATAAACATAGCCGATGGGGAGGGAGCACTGCTCTGAGAAAGACAGCACAACAAATCACAGACTGTCAAACTAACGAGAAGTGTATCAATTTATAGTTATATGTGGAATGTTTTTTGTGTTCGAGTTAATGATGGGAGGTATTAACCCACGTGGGGTGGAATAAAGTGTCATAGGGAGGTGGGCTAATGGGGATGTACCTAATTATGTATTTGGGGCATAAAACCTCATGTCACTGTGTAGGGGGGCTCACTCTTTGCGATTCAATCCTGTGTGAGCACTTGTGTGACGACACAATAAACGTTTGCCTTTCCTGAAGAGACTCGTGTTTGGACAATCCTTGCTTGTGTCTGGTCCGGCGCCGTTCTGAAAGTGAACCTGTTTTTGTCCGCCTACAAAAGCACAGGTTTTTTAGCAACTCAAAAACTGTTCCATGTTAGTTTAATAATGCTAAGAAAAATCAAACACTAAATTAAACTTCTATTTCTGTTAGCTAGTATTTTCACAGCTAGGAAGCAAGCTTGTCATGTGTCTGTAGATTTGCATTCCTAGCCTAATATATTGTCATAATTCTGTATCTTTTACAGTTTTACAATAAAAGATAGATTTAAATAAGAATAAAACGTAAGGCAAAATAAAAGGAAAGCCTTACTAAAAATCCAGAAGCAGGATTGCATGAACAATAGCTTAGCTGTGTGCCAAGCCTTGTACCTCGGACACACCGTGAGGGCAGAACAGTAAAAAGACTTTATACTCAGCAGTCCTAGTCACAAGAAAAGTGCATTCTTTCTACAGCAAAAACTGGTGGACACCTACCAGGTCTCTGATATCTGGACACTGCACGTGGGGTCAACCCTATAATAGGGAAACTTCCTTACAACTTGCAGTAAAGATGGGCTACAGAAGCGTCAAAGTACAAGGAACGCTATCAAGTGGCATTCCACCTTTCTCTTTCTTCACTAAGTTCACAAATCAAGCGAAAACCCGCAATGACCCAAGCTTTGCCATTTTGAACATGAGAATCCCAAACTATCAAGACAGAATCACTGCAGATGAACAAGAGACCAAGAACAACAGTGTCTGTACGGAAGACAGAGGTGTCACCTGAGTCCGAATACGTCAACAATAGAAATAACAAGAAAGACCGTTGAGGATCCAGACAAACAGTGTCCGATACACAACAAACCTCATGCTCTGAAAAAATGTCACGGTTTCAGGAGCAAGACAATAGAAGAACGCAAGTCCTATCTTAAAGACAAGAATATTGGCTTCAGATGCTGTGCTTCAACTCAACATTTTGCAAAAGATAAGACAGCAATACAATGCAGAGAATGCCACAGTGACAAGCATATTTCTGCACTACATCCAGGCCCAGCACCATAGGCATAAGAGAATGTTACCACCCAAGAAGATCATGGTGGGGAGCAAAAGGAGAGTGCAACACCAGCAAGAATGTCAAAATGTACTGAGATTTGTACAGAGACATTTAGTCTGAGATCATGCTCCAAAATATGTTTAGTCAAGGTACATCCTGAAGGCCACAAAGAAGAAGCGGGGAGAATGTATGCAGTATTAGAGGAGCAAAGCAATAGGTCTTTGGCAAGAACAGAGTTCAACGATAAAGGAAGTCCAGCTCCATATACCTTGAAGACTTGCTGAGGCATTATGGAGACATCGGGGAGGAGAGCAAGAAACTACATTGAGTCAATAGATGGAAAAACACAGCTGACTCTCCCAACTCTCATAGAATGCAATATGATACCAGATGACAGATCAGTGAACCCCACGCCTGAAATTGCACGTCAGCATCCTCACCTGAGACAAATAGCAGGAAAGATACCAGTACTTTATCCAGACTCTGCAATCCTCCTCCTACTAGGAAGAGACAGACTAGGAGTACACAAGGTCAGAGAAAAGTACAATGGACTACACAATGCACCATTACCGGCTGGGTGGAGTAGAGGTAACATCACTCCTCTGCATGGAGAGGCCCTGGGGAGTCATGGGTTCGATCCCGACGAGCACCTCTCCAGTAAGCGTCCTTGGGCAAGACACCTAACGGTACATACTCGCCACCCAGGACATACTTGAAAATTAGAGAAATCTCAATGTATCCTTCCTGGTAAAATCCTTTCTCAAAATCAATTTGTGCAACATCTCGACCTTGGATGGGTCATCATTGGTGACGTGTGTCTGGACAGAGATCACAAGCCAGCGAAAGTCTACAAAACAAGTCTGTTGCAAAATGGACGCGTATCAGGTCTGAGCCCCTGTACAAACAAAATACAAATCAAGGAGAGACCAGTCATCTCAAAACAACTCCAGAAGGTCCAGAGCCACATTGAGGCTATAGCTTCAGCTGAAGACAGATAAACTAGGGTACAAGGTGTTCGAAAGAACACAATGTGATGACAAACCGGCATTATCTGTGGAAGATAACCTCTTCCTTGAGATCATGAACAAAGAAGTCTTCATAGATAAAAATCGAACAGCTGGGCAGCTCCATTACCTTTCCGTTCACCGCGATGCCACCTCCCAAATAACAGTGACACACATTAGAAAGTCCACCCATCCAGAACAGTGGCATTACATCTGTACAGATAAAAATTGGCCAACCACGGCACCAAGCCTGTGACAGCAGCCGTCCTTAAACACACTAGCTGGTTCGCAGGTCCATCCTTTCTAAACAGGAAAGAGAAAGAAGAGTGCTCAGTCGGAGATTTTTGAACTTCTAGAACCAGATGATGACAAAGAAATACAACCACAAGTCATGAACACTCGACTTTTAGTTCGTGTCCACAGATCCTGAAATGCCAGAAATATTGACACCTGCGATGCTTCCGACTCAGGTCAAAACAACACCGGCACCCCCTGGAGACTTCAAACTCAAAGATCGTCATGCCAAGCAATGGAAGCAAGTGCAGAGTCTTGCAGATACATTCTGGAGATGAAGACAGAAATACCTAGTGACACTCCAGCCACGCAGGAAATGGCAAGCTGACAAGCCTAACTTACAAGTTGGAGACATTGTCTTACTGAAAGACACTCAAGTTCATAGAAATGAATGGCCTGTTGACTTATTGTTAAGGTTGTACCTAGTAGTGACAACAAAGTTAGAAAGGTAGAAATTAAAGTCATGAGGGAAGGTACTCCAAAAGGTGTATTTTAGACCTGTTTCCGAAGTGGTCTTCTCAAAAATGATACATAGTTGAATAATTGTATTATCCCAGGTGGGGAGTGTTCTGGCGATCATAGATTTACATGCATTTAATGTATTAGGGTACTGTTGCTTTGTCAGCCATTACTAAGCAATACATTGCAGCTACTTCCGGATTAGGAATCCATTTGGTGTTCTGAGAGAAAGCAGAAAGTCAGCTCCACATTTCTTTCGTACAGGCTTTGGAATTATAAAAAAAAAAATCAACACACGAACCAGGGGAATAGACACCCAAAGGGCATAACCCAACCAGAGCAAATAGAACAACGATTGAATACAAATTTATTAATTAAACAAAACGAAAAACACTGGAGACATGAAAGGTGGAATAACACATAAGGCGTAGCGGCACCTCATAGGAGTCCATACAGTTAATGTTACCGTTAGAGGAGTAAGGTAAATATAAGAGGGATAACTATCTATTACCTCGGCGGTTCAAGCCACCTACATACCTCTAAGCTAAAATGCAAGGGAACATACTAGGGTAGTCCGCACAAAAAGCCACCAAGTAGGAGAAAGAATAGATTTAAAAACAAAAAGAGAAATAGCATAGCTCGACGCGTTTCGCCCATTGCGGGCTTAATCCTGAGCTGTATTGACCCCAGGAATGTGCACATATAAATGGTGTAAAAAATTATGAGAAAAGCACCTGTAAACGATAAAGAAGCCAGGACACGTGATTGAGGCGTCCAATCGCCAATGAGCTGGAGACCGGCGAACCACATGGTCAAAACTACCAACCGCATGCTAGGCAATGATTCACGCCCCCAGATGGGAGACGGGGACGGACCAAATAAACAGCAGCCATGCGAAGGGCCCAAAGAATAAAGAGAGGTATACGGGGCAGCCCAGACGGTTGCGAAGCAACCAGAATAAACAAATGGCGCATAATCTAGAAGCTTATTACATACACTGCCGGTATGAAAAAAATGCATGAAAGTATAAAATAAAAAGCAAAGTACTGCGGGCAAGGAAATATCGAAGGAATACACAGTACAGGTACTAAAGGTGCACAATTAAATGGGGAGCAGAAAAAGAATACACATCAACATAACAAACAGTGCTACGTGGATAAGGAAAATAAATAAATATGAAAATATTGAAAAAACTAAAACGAGTAAGGGGGGCTGAATAAATTAGAAAAAAAATGGCTCAGACAAATGGAGCAAAGGTAAAACCTTAATTTTGACCATGGGTATTCGAGTATTCAATTGGTATATCCAGAAAGCCTCACGTTGAAGTAACTTGACATCAAGGTTACCCTTTCTCGAGCTAAGTTTAACCTGTTCAATACCCACAAACCTGAAATTGTTAAGAGAACAGATTTGACACGATTGAAAGTGCCTAGCGACAGGGGTATCTTTGTTAAATGTAATGGCCCTAATATGCTCCAAAATGCGAGTTTTTAAAGGACAAATGGTTTTACCAATATATTTTAGACCACAGCAACAAAGAAGTTGGTAAACAACCCCAAAAGAGTTGCAATTGAGAAAGAGCCGAATGGTGTAAGATTTAGAATTATTATGATTGTAAAATTCTTTAGACTTATTCCAGACATAAGGGAAAGCACTGCAACGGCCACATTTGTACATCCCAACCAGTGTATTAGAAAGCCAAGTATGCATGCTATCATGAGAGGATTGAAAATGACTGTGCACCAATCGATCGTGAAGATTGGTGCACCGTCTGGCTGTAATACTGGGTCTGGGGGGGGGGGAAAGAGAACATGTTTTGAGATGTGGGTCTTGGGTAAGTAGTGGCCAGTATCTCAGGCAAATGTTATGACAAGGGCTCACAAGGGCTTTTCAGTGGTCTACTCCTAAGTGGGCTATTTTCAAGTGGAGTTAAAAACAGGAATCCTACCTGTACTGGTCTGTGGTTTGTATCTCTAGAGGGAGAGAAACCTCTGGTTTATTTATCAATTTGTTTAATTTCTTGGTTTTTGGTTTTTTTTCTGCTGTTTTTTTTCTGTTGTGCTTTTTTTTCCCTGAGTAGCTGGTGGCTTGTTAATTGGGGGCATGTAGCCTGTCAGGTGATTTCACTTGTATGGCTACATAAACTCACTGGCAGCTCACAAGGGCTTGTCAGTGGTCTACTTCCTAAGGGGGCTATTTTCAAGTGGAGTTTAAAAACAGGAGTTCAGGTATCAATTGTTATTTATATATTTGTTATCTTGTTGTGGGGATGAGTGTTAGCAAGCTTGAAGGTTTGACCCAGTGCACATCCTGCTGCATGTATGCATGTCTGGAGGAATCCTTCCAGGGTCCATATCTCTGTAGCAAGTGTGAACGTGTAGCTCTTCTGGAAGCTCATATTGGAGATCTGGAAGGGCAAATCGTAACGCGGAGGCAGATTGACAATCTTGAAAGGAGCCTGCTTCTCACGGAGCAAAGTATAGTTGAGGAATCTAGGGGTGTGGGAGGAGTGGAGTTAACCGGGGAACAGGTTGGTAGCTGGGTGTCAGTGACACGTGGTAGCAGGGGGGGGGAGGGAAGAGGAAAAGGTTGGCTAGTCCTGATCTTGCGCACACCAACAGATTTGCCCCTTTGAGCGAAGATGTTGGGTGCATCAGCTCAGGTGTAGCAGTACTGGAGGAGGCTGCTCCCTTTAACAGCAGGAGGATCAGCCCACCAAGTAAGGGAGGGATAAAGAGGGCAAGTAAGCCTAGACAGGTTGTGGTGGTAGGGGACTCTATTATTAAGAGAGTAGACAGGGTAATCTGTCGCGCTGATCGCCTTAACCGCACAGTTTGCTGTCTGCCGGGTGCCCGTGTTAGGCATGTGGTTGACAGAGTTGATAGATTATTGGGAGGGGCTGGAGATGACCCAGCTGTCATGGTCCATATTGGTACCAATGACAAAGTAAGAGGAAGCTGGAAGGACCTGAAGAATGATTTCAGGGAATTAGGAAGTAAACTGAAGAAGAGGTCCTCCAAGGTAGTATTTTCTGAGATCCTACCTGTGCCACGTGCTACAGTGGAAAGGCAGCGGGAGATCAGGGAGGTCAATGCGTGGCTTAAAGCTTGGTGCAGGAAGGAGGGCTTTGGGTTTTTAGAGCACTGGGCTCATTTTGCACTGGGGTACAATCTGTATAGTCGTGATAGATTGCACCTGAATGGAAGAGGGTCTGCTGTGCTAGGGGAGAAGATGGTTAAAAGGTTGGAGGAGACTTTAAACTAGTGGAAGGGGGGGGAGGGATACAGTAGCTTACAAAATGGAGACAGAGCAGATAGCGGAAGGGTTTCAGTTCAGACTAAGGGGGTGGAGCCGGGGGGATCGGTAATGTCATAACAGTGGAGGCATGTAATGTAAAGTCGCATTCAGCATGTGTGGGTAGAGACAACATTAAATGTATGCTTGCTAATGCAAGGAGCCTCAATAACAAGATGGGGGAACTAGAGGTAATAGCATACACTAAGAAAAATGACATTATAGGAATAACAGAAACATGGGACGAAACGCATGACTGGGCTGTAAACTTAAACGGTTATACATTGTTTAGAAAGGATAGGAAACATAAGAAAGGGGGTGGAGTGTGTTTATATGGAAACCAGGATTTAAAGCCTAATATTACACAACTGGTAAGCGATGAGGGAAATGTGGAATCCTTATGGGTAAATATTTCGTTGGGGAATAAACAGGGAAGTCAACTATTGGTTGGCATATGCTATAAACCACCTAATATAGATAATGATGAGGAAGAACAACTGTTAGAGCAAATTAGGAAGGATGCACATCATGGTAGCACTTTATTGGAGATTTTAATTACCCGGACATTAATTGGGATAGTGGGACTAGTAATTCAGCAAAGGGAATCTGGTTTCTGAACATTTTAAATGATACCTTCATGTCACAACTGGTAGAAACACCAACTAGAGAGGATAACTGTCTGGACCTGGTTATAACAAATAATGTGGATCTTTTCTCAAATATTAATGTAAAGGAACAGTTGGGAAACAGTGACCATAATATGGTGACTTTTGAAATCAACTCAAAAAAACACATTCATAAGGGGCATGCTAAAACATATAATTTTAAAAAGGCCAACTTTATTAAAATAAAGGAAGCTCTCAATGTCATTGACTGGCAGAAACTCTTTCACGGGAAAAACACTGAGGATAAGTGGAATATCTTTAAACTAACACTAGAAAAGTACACGTCACAATATATTCCACTGGTTAATAAATATAAAAGAAACAGACTGAAACCAATGTGGCTTAGTAGGAAGGTAACTAAGGAAATGAAAAATAAAAAGGCATTTAAAGCTTTTAAATTTGATAAATCTGAGGCATCCTATAAAGCATATAGGGCAGCCAATAAAGCATGTAAAAATGCGATTAGATGGGCTAAACTAGAAAATGAAAAAGAAATAGCCAAAGAGAGCAAGACCAACCTTAAAAGATTCTTTAGGTACATAAATTCTAAAAAACCCAAGAGTGAAAATGTAGGTTCACTAAAATCTGAGTCAGGGTTATTGTTAACTGAAGATCAGGATAAAGCAGAAATTTTGAATGATTATTTTTCTTCAGTATTTATCAAAGAGAAACCTATAACAGGAGACATGAAATTCATTAATAAAAACTTACGAATACAAAGTGACTGGTTGACTCAGGACAAGGTTTTGCAGAAATTAAACAATGTGAATGTGAATAAAGCCCCAGGGCCAGATGGAATTCACCCACGAGTACTGAGGGAGCTATGTGTTGCAATATGTAAACCTCTGTTCTTAATCTTTCAAGATTCTTTTCTTTCAGGAATAGTACCAGAGGATTGGAGAAAAGCTGACGTGGTCCCTATATTTAAGAAAGGTTTAATATTTGTGCCTGGGAATTATAGACCTGTGAGCTTAACATCTGTGGCTGGGAAAGTATTTGAGGGGTTACTAAGGGATAGTATTCAGGAATTTATTGGGAGGTATAATGTAATTGGCAAAAATCAGCATGGTTTCATGAAACACAGATCATGTCAGACTAACCTAATTACGTTCTATGAGGAAGTAAGTAGAAGTATAGATCAGGGGGTCGCAGTGGATGTGATTTACTTAGATTTTGCCAAACCTTTCGACACAGTTCCACACAAAAGGTTACTATTTAAATTGAGAAAAAATGGTCTAGATGAAAATACTTGTTCTTGGATAGAAAACTGGATAAAAGATAGGGTACAGAGAGTGGTCATAAATGGTACATTTTCAAGATGAAAACCAGTGGTAAGTGGTGTCCCTCAGGGGTCTGTTATAGGACCAATACTATTCAATTTATTTATAAATGACCTTGAGATAGGCATTGAAAGCCATGTATCAGTGTTTGCAGATGACACAAAACTAGGAAAAGTAATACAATGTGAGCAGGATGTTACTTCGCTGCAGAGGGATTTAGATAAATTGGGGGACTGGGCACTTAAATGCAAAGTTATGCACTTTGGAGTGAAGAACACGCAAGTAATTTATACCCTAAATGGTACGGAGTTAGGGAAATCCAAGCAGGAGAAGGATTTGGGAATAATCATAGACTTCAAACTAAGTAACAATGTGCAATGTCAAACAGCAGCCGCCAAGGCCAGCAAAGTATTAGCATGCATTAAAAGGGGAGTTAACTCACGGGATGAAAACATAATTTTGCCTCTGTATAAATCAATGGTCAGGCCGCACCTTGAATATGCCGTGCAATTTTGGGCACCTGTCTTAAAGATATTATAGCGTTAGAAAAAGTGCAGAGACGGGCAACTAAATTAATAAGGGGAATGGAAGGGTTAAGTTATGAGGAAAGACCAACAAGCTTAAACCTGTTTAGTTTAGAGAAAAGGCGCCTTAGAGGGGATCTGATAACCTTATATAAATATATACGGGGCCATTATCAACCATTGTCTGATAACCTATTCATTAACAGGTCTATACATAGGACAAGGGGTCATCCATTTAGACTGGAAGAAAGAAAATTTAGCTTAAAGCATAGGAAGGGTTATTTTACGGTGAGAACAATAAAGCTGTGGAATTCTCTGCCTGTTGAGGTGGTTGGGTCAGAGTCTGTACAGACTTTTAAAAAACGACTGGATGACTTCCTGCAGACACAGATATTAAGGGTTATAATATTTAATATGTGGGTAAAAGCTTCTTCATCCAAGGAGAAATCTGACTGCCATTCTGGGGTCAAGAAGGAATTTTTTCCCAGTATGTTGCATATTTCAGACTGGGTTTTTTGCCTTCTTTTGGATCAACAGCAGTAGGTTATGTGGGAGAGGCTGAACCCGATGGACGCATGTCTTTTTTCAGCCTATATAACTATGTATGTAACTATGTAACAGACTGCCAACCGAAGTCATAATCTGCAATAGGGATGCACCGATACCACTTTTTTAAGACCAAGTACCGATACTTTTTAAAAGTACTCACCGATACCGAGTACCGATACTTTTCTTTAATGTCGTGACGCTTTCCAATAAGAACAGACCATATAAAAATGCCCCCAGCTCACATGTATATCCCCCCGAAATATAATATATATAATCATACTGCCCCAGCTCACACGTGAATATGCCCCAGCTCATGGATATGCCCCCCAGCTCACACATGGATATTGCCCCCCAGCTTATGGATTTGCCCCCCCAGCTCACACATAGTTATGCCCCCCAGCTCATGGATATGCCCCCCCAGCTCATGGATATGCCCCACAGCTCACACATGGGTATGCCCCCCAGCTCATGGACCGGACCCCCCCGTGACAATACTTACCTTCCTGGGCGCCGCCAGGAATGTCTCCGCGCGTGCGCTCGTTGGAAGGACCCCAGCCGCGACCACGTGGGACCATGTGATCGCGGCTGGGGTCCTTCCAACGAGCGCGCGCGGGGAAACTTTCCCGGCGTCGCCCAGGAAGGTAAGTATCGTCGCGGAGAGAAGCTCCAGGGCCTGTCCGAATGCTCTATCAGCATTCGGACAGGCCTGCAGCTGCTCACTGTGTTTATACTTACCTTCCTGGGCGCCGCGGGAAAGTTTCTGTGCGCGCGCTCGTTGGAAGGACCCCAGCCGCGATCACGTGGTCGCAGCTGGGTCCTTCCAACAAGCGCACGCGCGGAGACATTCCCGGCGGCGCCCAGGAAGGTAAGTATTGTGTGAGCAGCTCCAGGGGCGGCTGTCCGAATGCCGATAGAGCATTCGGACAGCCGCCGCAGCCCCTCGGATGCCGGCAAGCCGGCTCGATGCCGGCTTCCGGTATCGGAAAAAAATATCAGGGGGTACTGCACGAGTACCAAGTACTCCTGCAGTACCCAGTATCGGCCCCGATACCGATACTAGTATCGGTATCGGTGCAACCCTAATCTGCAATCATTCTGATGGGATCCGATTTTCAAGAGGTAGGATTATCGTGTAACAACAAGTCTCGATCGGTCAGTAAGGCACGCTTGTATGCCAATTTAAGAGCTCTATTGGGGTACCCTTTTTCCTTAAAGGATAAACGGAAAACCTTAGCTTTGATTAGGGATGCACCGATACCACTTTTTTAAGACCGAGTACGAGTACCGATACTTTTGTTCAAGTACTCACCGATACCAATTACCGATACTTTTATTTTATGCCATGTGACGCTTTCCAATAAGAACAGACCTCCTATAAAGCCCCCAGGTCTCATAGATATGCCCCCTGCTCATGGATAATTGCCCCCCCAGCTCATGGATATGCCCCCCGCTCATGGATATGCCCCATGCTCATGGATATTGCCCCTTGCTCATGGATATTGCCCCCTTGCTCATGGATATGCCCCCTTGCTCATGGATATTGCCCCTTGCTCATGGATATGCCCCCTTGCTCATGGATATGCCCCATTGCTCATGGATATGCCCCCTTGCTCATGGATATTGCCCCCTTGCTCATGGATATTGCCCCCTTGCTCATGGATATTGCCCCCTGTCAGGATTCCACCCTTACCAGCGATACGAGCCCTATGGCGGCGCCTCCTGCGTGTCCCCGCAGGATGTCTATGTGGCATACACAGGCGTTGGCGCTACCGCATGTCGGCGCGCAGGCTGGAACTTCCTTCGCCACCGGATCAGACCTCCCGCGCATGCGCATGATCCCGATGGGCCTTATGGGCTTAGAGAGATGCCGGCGCAGGCGGATGACGTCAGCGCTGCACCTGGCTACCTAATGAGACACCCTATAAAGATGACATCAGCAGGGTAAGTCATTGCTCTAATAATTTGTTCATACGCTGAGCTAACTACCCTCTTCGTTTCCTGATCCTTTTACACGATTGACTCCCTTGGCCTACGACCTCTGCTTGGATATCGACGCTGCACAGAACTCTACCTGCCTACGACCATATTGCCTGTTATACCGACACTGCACCGAACTCTACCTGCCTACGACCATATTGCCTGTTATACCGACGCTGTACCGAACTCTGCCTGCCTAATAACCTACGCCGCCCACATCGACTATTCCAACAGGTACTATATATATATATATATTACATCAAGACGTCTGGTACAATCTCCAAAGGAACATTACTACCTGATACACTACAAACCTGACGCCACTTGTACCAGCAGACAGGTAGCGTTATATATCATTCCTCCTGACTCTGATACTCGCATCGTACAGGCGAGACTGCTACATAGTGGTTCCTCTCATACTTATCGTCATCAAGGACATTTTCCTGAGACAAACCTGACACCCCCTTGCTCATGGATATGCCCCCCTGCTCATGGATATGCCCCCCTGCTCATGGATATGCCCCCCTGCTCATGGATATGCCCCATTGCTCATGGATATTGCCCCCTTGCTCATGGATATGCCCCATTGCTCATGGATATTGCCCCATTGCTCATGGATATGCCCCATTGCTCATGGATATGCCCCATTGCTCATGGATATTGCCCCATTGCTCATGGATATGCCCCATTGCTCATGGATATTGCCCCATTGCTCATGGATATTGCCCCATTGCTCATGGATATGCCCCATTGCTCATGGATATGCCCCATTGCTCATGGATATTGCCCCATTGCTCATGGATATGCCCCATTGCTCATGGATATTGCCCCATTGCTCATGGATATTGCCCCATTGCTCATGGATATGCCCCATTGCTCATGGATATGCCCCATTGCTCATGGATATTGCCCCATTGCTCATGGATATTGCCCCATTGCTCATGGATATGCCCCATTGCTCATGGATATGCCCCATTGCTCATGGATATGCCCCCTTGCTCATGGATATGCCCCCCCCCTCCGCTCCGCTCATACTTACCTTCCTTCAGCGACGCCGGGAAAGTCTTCGCGCGCGCGCTGGTTGGAAGGACCCCAGCCGCGACCACGTGGGACCATGTGATCACGGCTGGGGTCCTTCCAACCAGCGCACGCGCGGAAACTTTCCCGGCGTCGCTGAAGGAAGGTAAGTATGAGCGGAGAGCAGCTGCAGGGCCTATCTGCATTCGGACAGGCCCTGCAGCTGCTCACTTTGTTTATACTTACCTTCCTTCAGCGACGCCGGGAAAGTTTCCGCGCGTGCGCTGGTTGGAAGGACCCCAGCCGTGATCACATGGTCCCACGTGGTCGCGGCTGGGGTCCTTCCAACCAGCGCGCGCGCGAAGACATTCCCGGCGGCGCTGAAGGAAGGCAAGTATCGCAGAGCTCCAGGGGCAGCTGTCCGAATGCCGATAGAGCATTCGGACAGCCGCCGCAGCCCCTCGGATACCGGCAAGCCGGCTCAATGCCGGCTTCCGGTATCGGAAAAAAATATCGGGGGTACTGCACGAGTACCAAGTACTCCTGCAGTACCCGGTATCGGCACCGATATCGATACTAGTATCGGTATCGGTGCAACCCTAGCTTTGATCTTAAACTCGTCAACAGTACTACACGTACGTCTTAGCCGTAGGTACTGGCCTGTAGGAATGCCCCGGCGTAAGAGTAGAGTATGATGACTTGACCACATTAAAAGATTGTTAGACGCAGTAGGTTTACGGTATAAAGTGGAGGCCAGTTCACCTGTAGAGGTTTTTTGGATGGACATGTCCAAGAAATTCAGAACAGTTTCTTGAATTTCAAAAGGTGAACTCAAGATTAAATTCATTGATATTCAAACGATCCACAAATTCACCAAAAACTGCAGGGGTAGAGGTCCAGACAATAATGATGTCATCGACATAACGATGCCAACTGAAAATGTGGGGTGCAAATTCAATCATAGGAGGGACCATTGACTATGGTTTCCTCCCATAACCAGAAAAACAAAAAATTGTACGAGGGTGTGCAGGGAGAACCCATCGCTACTCCGACCAGTTGAAGATAATTTTTTCATCTTTGATGGTAAATTTTATGAAACAAGATGAACTCAAAGAGGTCAATCACAAATTTGGTATGTTCAGAATGCACCTCACCCCGTCGTAAGAGGTACGTCTTAACACATTGCAGCCCTAGCACATGTGGAATACAACTATATAAATGATGCAACATCAAGACTGCACAGGAGGGCTTGTGGAGGGATGACGCTACCTTCAAGTTCTCTCAGCATCTGCTTGGAATCACGAACAAATGAAGGCAGTTTCCTCACAATATTGTAAAGAATACGATCCACATATGTACTGACATGGTGGGAAAGGGAATTCAACCCTGAAACAATGGGTCTACCCGGTGGAAGAGTTTTATGCTTATGAATCTTGGGTAATCCATAAAAAGTAGCAATGGTGGGTTTGAATGGTTTCAGATATTCATTCCTGGTAATTATTCTATTATCAAGGCCTTTATTCAAAATTACCAACAGTGCTTTAAGGAAAGTTTCCGTTGGATCACCAGAGAGTAGTTTATATGTCACAGGGTCATGTAGAATGGTAAGTACCATATTGCGATAGTGTGTATTACTCATCAACACAATATTACCACCCTTGTCAGATTGTTTGATGGTGACAGTCATATTTTGTAATACAAACCAAGCAGATCTCTCTGCAGGAGTTAAATTATCAGACACACTATGTTGTAAATCATGAGGGTTCAAAGTGCCAATCTCGTTACAAACGATTATACAAAAGTTGTCGAGGTGAGAGTAGTCCGAAAAATGAGGAGTAAATTTGCTCTTGGGTTTTAGATCAGTATATGAAAGGTTGGCAATAGGCGAGTTCTCATCAAGCAAAGATAGAAGAGTGGACAAACAGTCCATATCATTGGTGGTTAGCCCATAATTGCTAGCAGATTTTTCAAGACGTGGACAATGGTACTTATGCAAAGCTAATTTTCTAATAAACAAATGTAGATCCTTAATCCGGCTGAATGAATTAAACAGAGGGGTGGGAACAAAGGACAAGCCCTTATTAAGTAAAGATATCTGATTGTTACTAAGAACTACATCAGTAAGATTGATAATATGATGTGAGTCAATTAAATTCACCGTCCCCCTCTCCTGGTCTGTCTGCCTCACTTGGGAGGTCCTTTCCATCTCACCCATGTTTCTGGTGGACTGTAAGACTGGTCTAAAAAAAAGACACCGACTTTTTTAATATACCTCTAGTCTCCAAAGGATTAGAATGGCTAGAGTCATCACTGATTGAGGCAATATATCGTTATCAGAAGACTCATATTCAGAGGTGGAAGCATGCATAGAGTCAGTGGGGGCACTAGATGTACCCAAATTGTTACTCTTAAAAAACGTATACACAAATCCACTTTTATAGTCTTTTTGGTCACGAGAGAATTTCTTTAGTATACGTTCTCTAATCCCCCCATCGTATCTATCCAACACAGTCCCAAACTTGGACTCAAAATCGTTAAAAGAAGAGTGAGATTTAAACTCTAGGATGTTCACACGTGCTCTCTCCAAATTTTCATTGATCTTAAGATTTTCAGATTCAAATTCAACAAGAATATTCATATAGCGTTTAGCACATTCATTACTCGCTTGAACCCATTGTTTCATAAACACGGTGTTATGTAAATGGGAAGCAGGTGGAGTGTGCACTCTAAGGCTGGGGTCAGACGAACGCAGTGTTAACGTCCGTGTTGCCCGCACATAAGTACGTCCGTGATAGCATACAATTGTGTTAAATGGAGCCCCACACACAAAGTACGTCCGCACAGACGTGCGGGGGGCTGACGGACGCTGCAAACGGACGCAGGTTAGGCAAGAACGTAATACTGCTAGAACGGACGTGCAGAGTGCGCCACGTCCACAACGTCCGCATAGCTTTGTGTGTGAGTGATGCAGCAAGGTCAGACGGACTGCATTTATACGTCCAGCATTTTTGACGGACAGAATGTGCTTTCATTGTAAATTTATTTTCCCTTCTACATCAGTCAAAAAATACGTCAGTCACAAAAACGGACTGTGTGGCCACTACCTTGTCGTCAGTCAGTAAGTACGTCCGTACTGCACAGACGCACAGTCCGTACAAAATGCGCTCATCTGACCCTAGCCTTAAACCACGAGGAATCAAGTCACGGGAGAGGTAATTTTTTTCTTCTTTCTTTAGTTTTTAGAGACAAAATCTCCCACTTAGCCCTTATTTGTTTTTTCAAAATTTTTTGAACATCGAAGAAGGTCTGATGTATATTGGAGATCTGTTTATCAGTAGAGATGGTTCCATCATTAACCACACCATTGTCAACTTGCCCCCAAATGGTCCAAATTATCGAAAGAGGATAATAAACTAGCCATAACTACTTGTTAGAATAAAAAAAAAACAAGAGAATGGTATTGAAACCAAATAAATTAGCAGAAAAAAAAAAAAAACACACGAACCAGGGGAATAGACACCCAAAGGGCATAACCCAACCAAAGCAAATAGAACGATTGCACAAAGTGCAGGGAAGGGGGTCTATGAATACAAATTTATTAAACAAAATGAAAAACACTGGAGACATGAAAGGAGGTTACTTCAACTTGAGGCTTTATGGATATACCAATTGAATACTCATGTCCCCCATGGTCTTAAATGAAGGTTTTACCTTTGCTCTATTTGTCTGAGCCGTTTTTTTCTAATTTATTCAGCCCCCCTTACTCGTTTAGTTTTTTCAATATTTTCATATTTATTTATTTTCCTTATCCACGTAGCACTGTTTGTTATGTTGATGTGTATTCTTTTTCTGCTCCCCATTTAATTGTGTACCTTTGTACCTGTACTGTGTATTCCTTCGATATTTCCTTGCCCACAGTACTTTGATTTTTATTTTATACTTTCATGCATTTGTTTCATACCGGCGGTGTATGTAATAGGCTTTTAGATTATGCGCCATTTGTTTATTCTGGTTGCTTCGCAACCGTCTGGGCTGCCCCGTATACCTCTCTTTATTCTTTGGGCCCTTCGCATGGCTGCTGTTTATTTGGTCCCTCCCCGTCTCCCAGCTGGGGACGTGAATCATTGCCTAGCATGCGGTTGGTTGTTTTGACCAGGTGGTTCGCCGGTCTCCAGCTTATTGGCGATTGGACGCCTCAATCACGTGTCCTGGCTTCTTTATCGTTTACAGGTGCTTTTCACATAATTTTTTACACCATTTATACGTGCACATTCCTGGGGTAAGTACAGCTCAGGATTAAGCCCGCAACGGGTCGAGCTATGCCATTTCTCTTTTGTTTTTAAATCTATTCTTTCTCCTACTTGGTGGCTTTTTGTGCGGACTACCCTGGTATGTTCCCTTGCATTTTAGCTTAGGAGGTATGTAGGTGGCTTTAGAACGACGTGTTTATAAATTTAGATAGTTATCCCTCTTAGATTTACCTTACTCCTCTAATGGTAACATTAACTGTATGGACTCCTATGAGGTGCTGCTACGCCTTATGTGTGATTCCACCTTTCATGTCTCCAGTGTTTTTCGTTTTGTTTAATTAATAAATTTGTATTCATAGACACCTTCTCTGCACTTTGTGCAATCGTTCTACTTGAAATTATAAGTAGGGTTGCACCGATACTAGTATCGATATCAGTGCTGATACCGGGTACTGCAGGAGTACTTGGTACTCGTGCAGTACCCCTGATATTTTCCCCCGATACCGGAAGCCGGCATTGAGCCGGCTTGCCAGCATCCGAGGGGCTGGGGCGGCTGTTCAAATGCTCTATCGGCATTCGGACAGCCGCCCCTGGAGCTCCGCGACATACTTACCTTCCCCGAACGACGCCAAAGTTTCCGCACGTTGAAGGACCCCAGCCGCGATCACGTGGGAGTCCCACGTGATCGCGGCTGGGGTCCTTCAACGAGCGCAGGCACGAAGACTTTGCTGGCGTCGCTCAGGGAAGGTAAGTATGCCATGGAGCTCCAGGGGCAGCTGTCCGAATGCCGATAGAGCATTCGAACAGCCGCACCATGTCTGGGGCCTGAGCAGGGGGGCATTATCCATAAGCTGGGGCATATATCCATGAGAGCTTGGGGGCATTATCCATGAGCTGGAGGCATTTTGTAAACAGAAACCAGCCAGAAATTAGCCGCCATCTTGGGTTGAGTTGAGATTCACGCGCTTAGAAAAGTTTGCTTAGATTTCAGACATTCCAGAACATTTGCTGGCAGAGCAATTAAATAGAGGATCCGGCCCAAATAAACAGTGGGTGCCAAAAAGTTGATTTAGAAACACCAAGGTCAGAGAGCCTCGGCCGAAGACAAAGACTCTCCTTAGGTCACCTGGGCTCTTAACTGGTTAGGGAGTAAACAGGGCCTCTGGGGAGTCAAGAGCGCCAGCAACTAGCCTAACGCTAAATTATCTGTTTTAATTGTATGAGAAACTGCCAATTTGTGGAATATCTGTGTCCAAGATGAGGGGATGGCACATTTGCCCTGGGGAGGAGCCCATGGGTGGGTTATTGGTATGTACCTTTTTTACGTATTCAGGTATAAAAATTGAAATTTATTCTGAACCCGTCTTTGCGATTCAATCCAGACTGAGACTTTACGTCAATAAAGAACTCATTTCCTGCCATTGACTAGTGTCCGGCTTGTCATTGTCCACACCGTGCCGACCTTTCTCCCGACAGAACTGAGTGGATTCCCGCTACATTTAGTCTTAGCTAGTATTTTCACAGTTAGGAAGCATGCTTGTCACGTGTGTGTAGATTTGCATTCCTAGCCTAATATATTGTCATAATGCTGTAGCTTTTGCAGTTTTACAATAAAAGATTGATGTAAATAAGACTAAAACGCAAGGATAAATAAAAAGGAAAGATTTCATGCAATCCTGCTTCTGGATTTTTATTAACACTATGTTAGCTGTCTGCAATCCTTGTACCTCAGACACATCGTGAGGGCAGAACATATATAGTTATATTATATATATTAGCAACAGGTTAAATATGTTTCATGGCATGTGTTACTGTGATATTCCACTCATAAATCCCCATCTGGAAAAAAAAAAAATAGACCAATATTCCTTTTAGAAACGGGATAAATATGTTACTTGGCATGTGTTACCATGATATTCCACCCATAATCCCCATCTCAATAATAAATAGACCAATATTCCTTTTAGAAACTGGTTAAATAGGTTTCCTGGCATGTGTTATCCCAATATTCCACCCATAATCCCCATGTAGAAAAGTAAACAGACCAATATTCCTTTTAGAAACAGAATAAACATGTTCCTTTGCAGGTGTTTCTGTGATATTCCACCCTTAATCCCTATGTAGACTCATTTTCTCTATTGGTTCTGAATAATTTGCTAGGATTCCATTTTACAGCTGTTTGTATATCAGCACGTGAATAGTTAATAAATTGCAAAGGTTTAGTGAAAATGATTATCAAGAACTGCAGAAAGGAAAAAAACCATATTGGGTCATTAGCAGCTGTGTGTGTATTCTGCATACTGACACCTATTGACAGAGCTGAGTATTGCAATCATCCCATGATCCAAATTTTCTGTTTAGTAAATCCCCTAAAGCACACACTGAACCGAACTGAATAACCCCTACATTGGAAGTTATGGGGAGGAGCTACAAGTAAATAGAGCCACTGGGTAACTTTACATCCATATACATTTTAAACTGTACTACATGGAAATTAAAATAACACTTTCACAAACAGAAAACCGGGATTACGATTTGCCAAAATGAAGTGTGAAATGTTCTGGTTTACGGATTTTTCGTATTGCCTACCTCGATTCAAACCTAAATTTATAAACACGTCGTTCTAAAGGCTAGATTGCAAACGTTCACAACCACCCAATCGATTAATTGTAACTTTGCCCAACAGAATTACCCGCTGAGCCTGTGCCAGATACAGCCACAGTCGCCTCCAGGTTTGAAATTTCTTTTGGTCACTGAAGTTATACGCCATCTCTTTGCTTGCATAACGAGACACGAGAGGAGACCTATATCGTAGAACTTCCTCGGGTCCAGCTGCTATTGGCGAAGCATTCCCAGTTATCCCCAAACCGGTATCACTGCTTAACCCCGTATTCACGTCCATTTCGAGCAAACACCAGCGAGAAACTGCACCGTAAATAGACACAGCAGCACCTCCAAGATGGACGCCGTGGCACGCTGTATGTCACGTGTGTCGTACCAGTGGCCATTTTGGATGTGGCAACAAGAAAGCTCAATGCTTAAAAGCGTTGCAATCAACTAGGGATTACTGCTCGAGCAAATTATAGGAGCACGATTCGGGAGGACTGATTGTATCTTTTCTAATATAGTTGTATTTGGAAACGGTAGCGCGAAAGAAGTGTTACATCAACCGTAAAGGAAGACTGCTACTCACACAATGCAAAATCAGCCTTATGTGATGAGAGCCCGTTCAATACCTCAGCAGCTGCTGAATTGCTGCAGCGCAGCAATTCAGTTTGCTGCAGCAGTGTCATTGAACGCTTTGGATGCGAATTTTGAATCCTAAATGGCCGACGATTTCTTAATGAAAGATTCAGATTGTTTTTCGTATCACTCGTACAAAATATGATAAAGAAATGCAGTCAGCACAATTCCGTTTTGTATGCACACACCACAAATGATCGTTCTTAATGAATAAACGTTATGTTTACTTCTGAAACAAAATCTAAATTGAGCTGTAATATATGTCAATGTGCAGGGGCAAATATTAAATAAATATTTTGTGCTTTGGTGAACAAAAACCTCAAAATTAACATTGCTGTACGGAATTGTTACTTGCTTCATGGTGGTGGCCATCTTTAAACTTGGCTGTTATGGACGCGCTCCGCGCGTCCAGCCAAGTTGTTCTCCTGTGCTATGGACGTGCTGAGCGCGTCCATGCACAGGAGGCAGCAATCCGCCGGATTCTGGCGGATTGCTGCGCCCCCCCCCCCCCGTGTGGGCTTGAAGCAGCCTCCTGGGTGTAATTCGGGTTAGGCGATTGTGACTCGGTGGTAGACAAAGGAGACGGAGGCCTTCTTAAGCAGGAAAAGCATTTATTCGGTACCGAGCCTTGAGTCAGGTCTAGCCCAAAAAGACTCAAGTTCCCAGCCAACAGAGAGACAAAGAATTTATACATAGTGAGTAAAAATGCACACCTTATTCCCCTCCCCAAGTTACTGTTACCGGAGTCAATCAGGTTCACTTTCAATACGGCGCCGGACCGGACACAAGCAAGGATTGTCTGAACACGAGTCTCTTCAGGAAAGGCAAACTTTATTGTGTCGTCACACAAGTGCTCACACAGGATTGAATCGCAAAGAGTGAGCCCCGTCTCCCCCCCCCGACCAGGGGTCTTATACCCAAAAATACGTAATTAGGTACATCCCAATTAGCCCACCTCCCGATGACACTTTATTCCACCCCACGTGGGTTAATACCTCCCCTCGTTAGTACAAAGAAATTCCATACATTGATAATAAATTGACAACTGTCGTGTTAGTCTGACAATCTGTGATTTGCTGCTTCACTCGACCTGGGCCGTGCCCACCTCCTAAAAGCTGTGTTTGTTATAGATTAGAGCACGGCCTGGTTTCTATGCTCTCTTTGTTTTACTGCGGGTCTATGTGACCTTGTAGTAACCATTTGTCTTTCCTGTCTTTCCGTGCCAAGCGCTGGCCGGATTCTTCCTCATTTTATTGCTAGTTCTCCTAATCAACCACATTCCTAAGATTCTATGTAAGCTTCGTCTCTAATGTCTACAAAAATCTACTCTAGTTATTTGCAAGTGAACCAATATTCTGAACAAGATGGCTCATAATAGCGACCATCTTCCAGCCTGATTCCACTTCATTACATTACCCTCCCACTTCCCATATCAACCTTCATTATACATATTGGACTTTATTCATCATTTTGCAAGTCAGCAAGGTTCATCTCAAAGCACGACCCTTGAGCCCACCGCAGACAATCTAAATTCTCTGTCTAGTCAATAAGGTTGTAAAAAGGAATCATTCTTCAAAACAAATATGGCAAGCTATGGGATTTAAGCATTCCTTCTGCTGTCTCGATATATTAAGCAACTTTTATGGCTTAGAGTTAGAGACCTGGGGGGGAGAAGAGATAATTCTTCAGTCAGCAGAAATCAGGTTTAAAACAAGATATTAGAGGCTACACTTAGCTGTTAGTTTATACAGTTCTATTTTCTATCTAAAATGGTGGACAGGGTACAGAGTGGCTGACGCTAGGGGTTATTCCCAGGTAGCGCTCTTTCATTCCCCCTTTGGCGGAGAGTCACAAAGTGATCTCTCTTAGCCAACTTACTCTATATCATTAAAGATTTATAATCAGTAGGGGTTGCTTGGCTCATTGGATGGCAATTTGAAGTGTCCCCCAGGGGCCTATCTTCTGGTTTCAGGAATTTACGGCAGATTGGCCACAGACACATGGCTAACTTGTAGGTTAGTGCACAGATAAGAAGAATTAGTATACCAATGAGGATCAGGGACCCTACCTGGAAATAGCATTTAGGATTGAGCCAAACCATGACCCAAATGCACCAAATCCTTTGAAAGGATTCCACCCTTCTTCTGCTATTTGACGGGCCTGGGTCTGCAGATGGGATACTTTCTCTTGGTGGTTGCGAATTACATCAAAATAATCAGGTACATCATCAGTAGCATTGCGGATATAAGTACAACACTCATAATGCATCGTCATTTCACACATTCCATTTAATACAGCCTGAATCTGTTCAATAGCTATTTTCTGATATAACTGTAATTTACGAATTTCTCGGAGCTCCGCATTCAACAGTTGGATGTCAGCACTAGTAATATTCACAATTTCATCCATTAGTACAACATATTGGTTAAGTCTTCTCATCATTTCAATGCCCCATCCTGTGAAGGAAGGAAACCAAGACCAGGCCATATCACCTTTGGAAAACAGTTCTCGTTTAGCAAAATTTAAGGAATAACGTGGGTGTGGTGTCCCTAGGTCCGGGGTATCACCTTGGATCCGCTGAAGGGGGACTACCCAGGCCAGGTAACACCACGTCTTTATATCAGTATTTATCCACATGTGACATAAGTTTCCGCAACAAATATGTATGCCGCTACCGGCATCAGGTAAAAAGGCTTAGAGCCAAGGTGTGAGAAGATGATGGATAGTGATTTTTGGGTATAGGCAAGAGCATCTGGACTTTTATCATTAGTCTGTTTGTAATTATCAATTGTGTTTACCATTACTTGGAGACTATTTCCCAACGCCTCTGGATCAGATACATCTAGTGTTGCATTAAACAAGGATTCTTTACACATTGAACTAGGTGGGGCCTGATTTTTCTTTAGTTTAAAACACCATAGAGGGAGGTAAGCCCAATTAGTGATCTGAATAGTGTGGTTTGTTTTTGGCATAATTAGGCTCTTTGTCATTTTAAGCACGCTAGGTGCCACAACACTCTTGTTGACCGGGAAGCTGGACAAGTTAAGGGGTACAGCTAGAGTAGGAATGACTGATGACCCCTGGTTCAGTTTATTACACACCCAACAAGAATCATATCCTGATTTTCTGGCATACGCATATGTGAACTTAATAAGCAAGTTATCCTCTGGTCTGGTTAATTCCCGTTTCTGGCGGCCATACGCCGGTGGAACAGTCACATCATAGTCTGGTGTCAACACAATTGGGGTTGGCAGCAATCCCTTAGGAAATTGGATTGGGAAGAGTAACTCCGCAAAAATTGTCAAAACTGTCAAAAATAGAACAATAATCCCGATGCATATGAGGATCTTCTGATACTGTTCAAAAGGTCTTTTCATTCTCTCAAGGAAAGTATTAGGAAGCAGAGGCTCATGGGCCTCTTGTTGCACTTCTGGGGCTTCCATTTGTGGCAGTGTATCGAGTTTAACTGCCTTTCAACAAAAATTGACACAGAGACTTGGGTGTATGAAATTAAGCGGTCAATCAGACTTTTGATCCACTTATTCGTCTCTGGTCTGTGCGGCTGCTCGGGTACGGTGGAAACGTAGCTTCAGCGGTTCAGATTCACTGGCTATCACTTTCCAAGGGAATCCGCATCCACGGCAGCAAGCTTTAGTCGGGAATGATGTATCCACGGCACCACCTCAGCAACTTTCACTGCTGTGGGAGTGGATAACAAGACAACATAAGGACCTCTCCATTTTGCCCCTAGAGGGTCTACCCTCCACTCCTTAACCCATACTGAGTCCCCAGGACAGTATTTATGTAAAGGTGGGTATAGGAAATGTGGTATGTGTTCATTCACCCATGTGTACATGCTCTGCATCGTCTGGCCTAACTTGATCACTTGCTGGCATAAGTCAGTCTCCCCTAAAACTCGGGTATCCCCCTTAACCCAGCTATCAGTGGTGTAGGTCAACCCGAACATCATTTCGTAAGGGCTCAATTTAAAGAGTGAAATAGGGCTGCTTCTCACGTGCAGGAGGACAATTGGCAACACGTCCAGCCACTTCAGAGAGGTTTCTTGGCAAATCTTAGCCATCAAAGTTTTTAAAGTTCTGTTCATTCGTTCTACTTTTCCAGAGCTTTGGGGTCGGTATGCAGTGTACAGTTTCCAGGCGATGCCCAACAGGTGGGCAAGTTGGTGCAGGCAGTCTTTGATGAAGGCTGGGCCATTGTCTGACCCATTTCGAGTGGCAGTCTGTATCGTGGAATAATGTCTCTCAAGAGGCACCTTACTACCTCTGCAGTCTTTTCTGTTCGGGTTGGGTAGGCCTCAACCCATCCAGTAAGTGTGCACACTATTACAAGCAAGTACCTGTATCCTTTGCACAGTGGGAGTACAGTAAAGTCAATTTGTAGAGAGGACATTGGAGATAATCCGCTGGTTTGTACTCCTGGTGGTTGTACTGGACCTTGCCTTGGGTTATTCTTTGCACAAGTGACACACTGTTGGGCAACTGTTCGGCAGATGGAGGTGAGCCCAGGAACATAGAAGTACGGTTCTAGTTGTTGCTCCATGACTGTCTTTCCTCCATGAGTCTTGGCATGCAGTGCTCGAACAATTTCAGGTGCCAGGGTGGCGGGTAGGACAATTCTTTCATCCTGCAATTGGTACCAGCCTCCTTCTGTAAATATTCCTGACTCTTCAGAGAACCATTTCTTCTCTTTTTCTGAGTAGGCCGGAGTCCATTGACAAATTGGTGTTGGTAGCATGTGGGTCAGCACAGGAAGAAGTGTCTTAAGTCTTATAGGCAATTCTGTGGGTTCCCATCTGAACTCATCTGTCGATGCATACTGTTGAGCCAGGAGTCTCAGCTCACTCATCTCTGTTTTATTCAATATGCTGGGTAGGAAGTAGTTCAGGGCACTGTCTCTCATTCTTGGCATTTGATTGTAGACCAGAATCTCTGTAAGGAAGAACATCACAACGGAGCCTGGTAGTGTTCAGCACCCAATTCACCTAGACATTTCAGGATGCGGGTAATCCGCATATTGTTGTGGGTGTTAATGTTCAGGTTAGAGTAACGTAGTGAAAAATTGGTCTCTCGAGTTATTTCACCTGTTTCTTCACCTTCCTCCCCCATTAATTTTACGCCGAAGAAATTCAGCATCAGTTTATAGGCTCTCCGTAGCCTATGTTGGATTTCAGCGGTGTTCTTCATAATTTCAATTTCAGAAGTAGTCAGAGGCTTTGCATGTGCATTCTGGCCATGTTCACGCAGGGGAAAGAGCCATTGGATGTAATTGTGATTTTCTTCTAAAGTTGTGTAATTACCATGCCAGTGGTGAAGAATGTCTTCAATGAATTCACCATTGGGCTCAAACTTCCGTTCATTGAGGTAGAATTGAACATTAGGCATCTCTAGAGCAGCAGCAGGCGGACAGGGTAATTTTTCAGCTTGACCTGGATTTTGGTATCTAGCAAGGGATTCTTCATCTTGACCCAGTCCTCTCTGGGGAGCCGAAACTACAGTACGGCGTTCCGGATATCCATCCTGGAAGCTTGTCAAGTGAGGATCTTGCTCATGCTGAATACTTGTGTCATTGGAAGTAGTCCATTCACGTCCGTCTTCTCCTTCTTCCCAACACTTGATCTCTGCAGCAGTTGTAGAGAGTGATTCTTGGGCATCTGCGATCCTCAGACACCGCTGGGTCACACATGGCAGCATCCTACTGCTTGAAGGAAGACTGTTATGGGTAGATTGCAAAGCTGACATTTGTCTTGATGCATCTTTTGCTGCTTGATCTGCTTTACGGTTGCCTTTCGATACTACTTCTTTACCTTTCTGGTGTCCTCGACAGTGGATGACAGCAACTGCAGAAGGCTGCCATACAGCATCAAGAAGTTTTAAAATTTGGGGGGCATATTTGATGTCTTTGCCTGCTGAGGTCAATAGGCCACGTTCTTTGTAGAGGGCGCCATGTGCATGAATAGTCATAAATGCATACTTAGAATCTGTGTAAATATTCACTTCTTTTCCTTTAGATAGTTCAAGGCCTCTGGTAAGAGCAATGATTTCAGCTAATTGAGCAGAGGTACCAAGAGGCAGGGGGGCGGCTTCCAGAGTGTCTTCAAGGGTGACTACAGCATAGCCAGCATATCTCTTCCCTTTTTCAACTGAGCTGCTTCCATCAGTGAACAGTTGCAAGTCGTATTTGTCTAGAGGTATGTCTTTGAGGTCAGGTCTACTGCTGAATACTTCATCCATGACGTGGAGGCATACATGTTCTTGTTGGTCATCAGTGTCAGGAAGCAGGGTTGCAGGGTTCAGAGTTGAGATAAGTTGCAGGTGAACTCGTGGATTCTCGCACAGCATTGCTTGGTATTTTGTCATTCTGCTATTGCTGAACCAGTAATTGCCTTTGTAGTCAAGGAGGGTTTGAACAGCATGTGGTACCCGCACAAAGATTTCTTGGCCTAGTGTGAGTTTGTCAGCTTCAGTAACTAGGAGGGCGGTGGCCGCCACAGCTTTCAGGCACGCTGGGAGGCCACAGGCAACAGGATCAAGTTGTTTGGAGAGATAGGCTACAGGTCTCTGCCAGGAGCCCAAGTATTGAACCAGGACTCCTGCAGCCGTTTGCTTGTGTTCATGAACATACAAATAAAATGGTTTGGTATGATCTGGAAGGCCTAAGGCAGGGGCCTCCATTAGCAAAGTCTTTAGATGAGTGAAGGCCTCAGTTTGTTCTTCACCCCAAATGAATGGGTCAGGCTCTGCTCCTTTTGTAGCTTGGTAGAGGGGCTTGGCAATCATAGCAAAGTTAGGGATCCACAAGCGACAGAAGCCTGCAGCTCCCAAGAATTCTCTTACTTGGCGACGAGTCTGTGGTTGAGAAATACGGCAGACTGCTTCCTTGCGTTCTGGACCCATTGCACGCTTGGTACCTGTAAGTTGAAAGCCTAAATATTTCACACTGCGTTGGCAGATTTGGGCCTTTCTTTTAGAAACTTTGTAGCCTGCCTCACATAAAATACGTAACAGTTCTTTTGTGGCATTGAAACAATCTTCTTCAGTTGGTGAGGCAAGCAGGAGATCATCAACATACTGCAATAGGGTAGCTTTGTCTGGCTGAGAGTGAAAGGCAGATAAGTCTTGGCTCAGCGCTCTCCCGAAGATAGTGGGCGAGTTTTTGAAACCTTGAGGGAGGCGTGTCCATGTCATTTGATGTTTTGAGCCAGTCTGAGCGTTTTCCCACTGAAAAGCAAACAATGGCTGACTTGCTGGAGCCAAGCGGATACAGAAAAACGCATCTTTTAAATCAAGGATAGTGTAGAATTCTGTGTTGCCGGGTATCAGAGCTAGGAGATTGTATGGATTTGGCACAACTGGGTGTAAAGTCACTGTGGCAGAATTAACTGCCCTTAAATCCTGTACAGGTCTGTATTCTTGAGTGCCCTCCTTTTGCACAGGGAGGAGCGGCGTATTCCACGGGGAGACACAGAACTTTAGGATTCCGTGCTCTAGGACACGCTCAAGATGTGTTTGGATATTTTGCTTGGCTTTCTGTGGGATGTGGTACTGGCGCAGCACCACGGGCTGCGCGCCAAGTTTCAAATCAACATAGACCGGCGGGATGTTGATAGCCAAACCGGGGGGTTTTCCTCAGCCCAAACAGCTGATGAGCCCATACGAAGCGCTGCTGGATCAGGATTCTGACATATATGTGTCGGTATTGTTCGCCACTCTTCTTCCCTAGGAATTACTAAAGCAATTATACTAGGTGTGGCTGGGTGAAGTGTGGTGGAGCTCTGTTCTTGTGACCCCCTCCCTCTGGCAATGTGAGCACGGAGTGTCCCTCCTGGCAGGAAGGTGATCTGTGCTCGCATTTTACTCAGCAAGTCTCTTCCCAGCAATTGGACTGGGCAGTCAGGCATATAAAGGAACTGATGAGTAACTTCGTGTTCCCCCAGAGAGCAAATGCGTGCATCTAAAATGGGCAGATGGCTTCAATTCCAGTCGCACCAATGATTGTAGCCACCTCTCCGGACAACGGGGCAACGGGCTGAGTGATTACTGAGTGTTCTGCCCCGTGTCAACCATAAAATTACTGGGTTCCCCTCCCACTAGCAGAGAAATCATCGGTTCTGCACTACCTAATGGGATGGGGCCAGCCTCATGTCAGTACTGTGCGGGTTCTGGGAATGCGGCGCCTGCCAGTCCAATGAAGTCGCCCTCTGCTCTATCCGTCCGCTGATACCGTCCGTCAGTAACCTGTCCGTTTGCACCTGCCTGACGTTTCGGGCAATCCCTCCACCAATGTCCGTCCAATTTACAAAATCCGCATTGGTTGCGGCCTAAGGGCTGATATCCTGGCTTAGATTCTCCATTCCCTCTACCTCTACCTCGTCTCCTACCTCTCTCACTGCCTCTGTCTCCCTGCCACCCTTCTTTCCCACTACCTCTAGCCAGCGCAACAGCTAGGAAACTCGCGCTTTCTTTCATTTTTCTAGTCTCATTACGCTTTTCACTGAGATCTCTGTTCTGGAAGACTTTATTAGCAATTTCAAGCAACTGAGACAGATTCATTCCGATAAAGCCTTCCTGACGCTGCAGCTTGCTTCTGATATCTCGCTGGGATTGACTCACAAAGGAGGAATTAACCATTCGCTGGTTCTCAATGGCCTCTGGATCAATTGGACTGTATATACGATACGCTTCCATCAATCTTTCAAGAAATGCAGATGGAGTCTCATTAACTCCTTGCAGCACTTCCGCTACTTTCCCTATATTAACGGGCTTTCTAGCTCCCTCCTTCACGCCTGTCAGGATAGCAGACCTATACTGCCTAAGGCTGGCTATGCCTTCAGCATCATAGTCCCACTGCGGGTCGGAGCTTGGATAAGCTGCCGTAGCCCATACTTCCGGATCAACCTGTGGTAGCCTGCCACCTTCCTGCACTAAATATTTGCGGGCAAGTGTGTTAATTCTGCTACGCTCTTCTGTGCTAAACAGGGTTAGTAGGAGCTGTTGGCAATCCACCCAAGTTGGATTGTGTGTGGCCATGATGGATTCCATTAGGCTAGTCATGGCCGCCGGCTTCTCAGAATAGGGTGGGGTATGTGTGCGCCAATTAAATAAATCAGTGGTGGTGAAGGGGATGTATGTAAGCACATTAGGACCTACTTGACATTAACTATGGGACCATGATCTCCTCGAGTAGTAGGTTTTTCAACTCTGGGGAGTGGGGTGGTTAGGCGGGGGCTCCCTCCTTGTACTGGTCCTGGTGACGTTGCTTGCCACACAGCAGTATATATTTTAATATCATCAGGCTCTTGGGTGTCATGCACTCCCCCTTCCTCTGGAGCAGGCTTCCGCATGTCTCTCTCTAGGGGGCGCCAGACCCATGGGAAAAGATTTAGCAACATCCATGGGTCCTGGCAGGTGGGAGTGCTGAGGTGAGAACGAGATGAGGCCATGAAGGAGAAAGGAGGGGCCAATCAACCTCACACAGAACTCGCAGCCTGCTCTTATGCAGCTTCCTCCCATATTGATGAACTGCAAAGAGAGTCTCGAAGTTCTGCAAAAAATCCCCAAGCGGTGTTTCACCTTTCACAATTTTGTTTCCCTAATTGGATTTGGTGTTTCCCATTTCCGCAACTTGGTGACCAGCACCAAGTAATACACAAAAGCACAATCTGATATTTCACTCAACAATTCTTTTGCGTCCCTAATTCGGTGGCCAAGTCGTGGTCACCCAGCTTGGAATCTCACCTACTATAGGGCCACTCTCGTATTTGCTTTACCCCGAAGGGTGTAGGCGCACGTTCACTCACAGTTTCAGTCACCACTCAATATCAGATACAGATAATACAGTTCAGTACACAATCCTAGCAATACAGAATATCTAACAGCTAAGCATCCTTTCTTATAGCCAACAGATGTAATTTTACACAATACACTATAGCTTTAGAAGAGGTAGCTACTCTCTTCTGCCGTGGGGTACTGTTTTTTTTTTTTTTAGGGGTGCACAATTTACCCCCTTTTCAGACCCGGGCCACAGCTATTGGAGCACTTCAGTCTCCTGGAACACTGCAGGTTCCTCACATTGAAGCGCTACAGGCTTCCTATCTCTCTAGAGGGCGCCTTCCCCTTTATCTGGCATACCAGAATACAGACACGGAGATTCAACCGCACATTCACTGTTGGCTAATTATTTACACAATCACTCATTATGCTGTCAAATACTGAATAATAAAATATATTACCTTGGTCATAGCGCAACGGTTTTCCTCCAGGCCTCGTGCTTCCGTGGGGTCACGGTCGGGGGCGCTACTACGCAACACGTTGAGATCCACAGAGTGCAGGAAGACCTGCAAGGGCGCCGGCAGACAATCAACTTTTGATCGGCAGCACGCCCCGACGGAGCCCACGGAGTTGCAGAACACTGCCGTTCTCCTGCTCTCACCGAGCCAGGCCTGCCAATCCCAGACAAGCCCCCAGAAATGAAGCAGCCTCCTGGGTGTAATTCGGGTTAGGCGATTGTGACTCGGTGGTAGACATAGGAGACGGAGGCCTTCTTAAGCAGGAAAAGCATTTATTCAGTACCGAGCCTTGAGTCAGGTCTAGCCCAAAAAGACTCAAGTTCCCAGCCAACAGAGAGACAAAGAATTTATACATAGTGAGTAAAAATGCACACCTTATTCCCCTCCCCAAGTTACGTTACCCTCCCACTTCCCATATCAACCTTCATTATACATATTGGACTTTATTCATCATTTTGCAAGTCAGCAAGGTTCATCTCAAAGCACGACCCTTGAGCCCACCGCAGACAATCTAAATTCTCTGTCTAGTCAATAAGGTTGTAAAAAGGAATCATTCTTCAAAACAAATATGGCAAGCTATGGGATTTACGCATTCCTTCTGCTGTCTCGATATATTAAGCAACTTTTATGGCTTAGAGTTAGAGACCTGGGGGGAGAAGAGATAATTCTTCAGTCAGCAGAAATCAGGTTTAAAACAAGATATTAGAGGCTACACTTAGCTGTTAGTTTATACAGTTCTATTTTCTATCAAAAATGGTGGACAGGGTACAGAGAGGCTGAAGCTAGGGGTTATTCCCAGGTAGCGCTCTTTCAGGCTGACATCTTGGATGTCAGCCCAGCACTCGGGACCCCGGCGGAGCAATTAGATGTCACCGCGGCATCGCAATGACATCTAATTCAGGCGCCCCCCCCCCCGCAGGTGCGGAGGAGGCACCTGAAAGGGAGGGGGAGGTCTTTCGGTCCTCCCTCCCGATCGCCGGAGGGCAGAGGGTTAATCCAGGCACTGTTTGGAAAGGCACAGCCTGCCCTTCCAAACGGTGGCTGTGGTTAACCCCTGGGGAGCCGGATCACGAATCGGCGCTGAAAAGCGCCAGATCACGATCCTCTCCCAGAGCTGGCCGACATCCAAGATGTCGGCCAAGCCTCCGGGAACTCCCCCTGAGGACTGGCGTCATCGTGCATAGCACGATGACGCCAGTCCTGGAGTTAACCCCTAGCTGCCACCAATGGTGGAGATAGGGTGTTCATTGGGACCCCCTATCTCCCAACCTGTGGCAGCTAGGGGTTAATGTCTGATATTGTTGGATCGGCAAGAGCATGGCCTTTCCAACGATACCAAGCATGACCATGAAAAAAGTTTTTTAAAAAAATATATATTTAAAAAATAATCTAAAAAAAATAAACAAGTTTTTTTTTGTTTTGTTAATGCAGCAATATTGTTCCCATTTCAATTATAATGTGAACAATAATGCTGCACTAACGATTTTTGTATGCGGTGCGTTTGTTAAAAATAGCGACATTTCCCCCCAAAAAAATGTAACGAGTCCCCATTTCTAATTTTGAATGCTATGCTATATGTACACAGCATACATTGAACCGGGCTGAGCGACAAACATTTTTCCGGTGGCAGTGGTCATTACTTCCCTGAGCCCGACCCTCAGTGGTGTATTTTGGCGTAGGCCAACCAGGCCTAGGGCGGCACTTTCCAGGGGGCGGCGGCCCGCACTGGTGGCCCCACTTCTAGAATTTTTTTTATTTTTTTTTTACTTTTGCAAAGTATTTTGCCAGGAAGGATACATTGAGATTTCACTAATTTTCAAGTATGTCCTGGGTAGGCAAGGCCTAGGCTTTCACTTTCCAGGGGGCACCATTCACCATTCACCGCAGGGTCCCCAAAGTGCATGGAGTCGGCCGCTGAATGCTGCCACCGCAAACCCGTGGCCTGCTGTTTTCAAAAGAACTACTGAACGAAAATGTCTGGCATTTACATATAAGATCCTATGATAATAAAAAGGTCTGTTACAGAAAAAAAAAACGCTATTAGAAAAAGGGGGGGAAATTTTGCTGAAAAATTACTAAAAGATACTAAAAAAATCAATAAAGACTTTTTACTGCAGATTAAAATAATAAATGGTTTATTAGATATTGCATAAAAACGGGATAATTTTTAACATTGAAACCTATGGGGTTCGCCTGAATAAACCTGCTGATTGAAACCACCGAACATCAGGGCATTTCACTGCCATTTCTCTGCTGTTTGGTGTTCTCTGAATAGATTAACCATTACTTCTCTATGGGGATTTGCAATGCCTTCAAACAGCACCGTACTTGCTGGCAGTTCGCCAAACTTGTGTGTGAGCATATCACAGAGCAGTGGTGTACTTAGGGGAGTGGCGGAGGGCGGGCCGCCCCAGGTACCAGTGACTATTTGGATGTCATTAGGGGGTACTAGGAGGTGCCACTGTCACTGTGTGTCAGCTTTGAGCTGTGTTCTCAAACAACGAGCAGCGGAGCAGTGCGTTTGCATACGTAATAAAATCGAATAGAATAAAAATCCCCCTCTCCTCCCTCCATAGCTCCTCCCCTGCCCCGCGGCAGCTCTAGGAGAGGGGAGGGGGATGTGATTTGTGTGCAGAGAGAGAAGATGACAGTAAATGGCAGGTAAAGGGGGGAATCAGCAGAATATGAAGCCCTGTCTGCTTACTGCTGTTTAAAGTGGACCTTTCCTTAACCAGCACTGCAGTGATAGAAATTTGTCATTGAGCTGCCTGGCTCCTGGTGAGGCTGCGTGCGTGCAGGTCATGCGGTCCGGCCAGTCAGGTGGTACTGAGTCTCAGTACCACCTGACTGGCTGAACCACGTGACACGCATGCAGCTGCCCGCCCTTTCGTTAACACGGACTCTCACTCTATTCTGGACTGAACACCCACCGGGAAGGGAATCAAAGCCACGGTGCACCCTCTGGCAGTGGCACCCCACTGCTGATAAGATGGCTCCACGCACAGGCACAGCCGCAATCCTATCGTGGCCTGGAGGGACCTCCTGCTGAGTCCGTACACAGTCCCTGCTGACTCTGCACACAGCCCTACCGCGGACAGAAGCCGGTAAATATAGAATAAATAATTGCTGTGTGCTCATATTCACTCGGTTTGCTGGGAGTCTTATTGCAGTGGATTATGATGCACTCATACACACTGCACAGTGCATTCTGGGAGTTTTATTGCTGTGGATTCTGATACGCTGACACACACCACACATTGCATTGCTGTGAGTTTTATTGCTGTGAATTCTGATACGCTGACACACACACACACACCACACATTGCATTGCTGGGAGTTTTATTGCTGTGGATTCTGATACACTCATACACACTGCACATTGCATTGCTGGAAGTTTTATTGCTGTGGATTCTGTGATACACACTGCATATTACTGTGAGTTTTATTGCCCTGGAGCTCTGGGATACGCTCATACACACTGCACATTACTGTGAGTTTTATTGCTGTGCAGTTCTGATATGCTCATACACAGTGCCCATTTCTGTGGGTTTTATTGCTGTGCAGCTCTGTGATACACTCATATGCAGTGCACGTTTCTGTGGATTTTATTGTTCAACCAATTAGAGCTGCTGTGATCCAGTATACTTGACATGCGTGGCTGTTCTTTGTAAAAATGCCTGAATTTAAACATTTCATAATTTTATTTATCTCAATAGATACATTTGAAATGGTATACAAAATATACAAGTAGGCACTTGGTATCCACTTTTAATATAAAGAGAGGAAAAGGCGGAGCTCTAAGAGGAAAAGGTGGAGCTTAAAGAGGAAGTGTGGGGATTAACCAGGAAGGGGTGCCTCAAATTTAAATTAGGGGGTGCACGAATTTAGTCAGGCCTAGGGCAACACAAAACCTAAATACACCACTGCCGACCCTAGCTCACTGCACGATTTGTATGTCATTACGTCCCCTTGCATATTATACGAAGAATGATAGTCTCCAGTCTAACTAGCGCTCAGTTTGCGTCTGTTTTTCTGTTTGCCTCCCTTAGTCTCCCCTAGTTAGGTGCTACTCCGGAAATAGAATCTGATTCTATACCTGATCTCAACGGGGGTGGCCTTTGTTTTTCATCCACCCCCCTCTTTATTTTTGTGTTGCGCATTAGTATGATGTCATTCCTGTTCCCCCTCCTCATAGTTCTTTATCATTTCCCTTACCCCCTCACTCCCATGTCTCCTCATGCATTCTTCTCTTTGAGGCACTTTTGGACTTTCTCGAGGCATCCCCTCGAGTGTCCTGGCCTTGTGACTAATTTCCTCCTTGGCCTTCCACGACCCCTTAGGTCAATGGGTTTGTGCCGGGACTGTCACATTTTTGGCCTTTGTCGCGTTGTTCCCTTACCATTACTTCCCTTTTTTCCTCTTTCTCTCCTTCCTTTCACCTTCCCTGTTGACATCCCTCTCCCCTGGCACATGCTGAGTCTATCCTTTCCCGAAGAGACACCCCAGTTGGGGATGCCCCCCTGATTTTTATTTTATGTAGAATGACTTGCTGTCCATGTTTTGGTGGAATTTATGCCAAAATTCCCGAGCTGGGCCCCCCTTTTTCTTTTCTTTTTTTACCGCTTTAAAACGATAGTTGTTACTGTTCTCTTTACATTTATGTTGTCCTAGCCGATGAGAAATGTAATATTTTGCTTTGTTATATGTTCTATGCATGATGTATTGTTGTCTAGTTCTCAAAATAAAAAAATTTAATTTAAAAAGAAAACAAAAACATGTTAAAAGGAACAGCAGCAAAAATTACCTAACTGGTGTTGTAACCGGCAATCTGTTAATTCATCGGAAAAAGGTCGACGTGGTGCGGACAATGACAGGCCAGGCTTGAGTCATTTGGCAGGAAAGGCATTCTTTATTAAGGTACCTGACTTGAGTCTGGTAGCTCCAGGAACTCAAGCAAAGTTTCAGAACAGAGATACAATTCTTATATATTGATTTGCAATAAAGCACATCACCGTACATCCCCAGACCAATTGCCCCCTCCCTCCAGATGATCGAAGACAAAGAACATTCCTCAATTTGACTCTTAGCTGTTTTGACACGTGTGATTTAGGAGGCTGGCAAAGATGGGCCTGGTGCTATTCCCACAGGAATGATAGCACCCCTTACAGATAAGGGCCCAGCTGCAAAAACTGTCCTCTTTGTTCCTGCCTGGCCTTGTCTCAAGGCCTTCTTGACCTGGCTCATTAAATCAGGTCTTCTTGGCAACCATGTTTAAACTAGTTGAATTTCTACAGTTTTAATTTGCTACACCAGATATCTTCTGGAATGGAAACTATCCTTGGGTCAGTTAGTATTCTCTTTTATTAAAATCAGGCAAGATGGCTGCCAGGGTACATGATGGTGTCCATCTCTAGCTATCCCCCTTACATTCCCCCTTTGGCTAAGAGGTAGGTCTTCCCACTTACCTCTCCTAGCCAACCAAAATCAGTATTTACAACACTAAGGCCTTGTAATCTGGGGCGTCTCTTTCATAGGAAAGAACTCAGGAATGACCACAGGTAAGTTCTCCTTAGCTGGGGTCAGTACTTTCTTACACGGGCCACAGGCACAGGCTCAACCTGTAACACAGTATTCCTATCACTAGGATCACTATGCCCATCATTATTACGGATCCAATTGGGAAATAGAACTGAGAAGGGATCCAAAACCAGGCCCCAAAAGACCCAAACCCTCAAAAGGATTCCAGCCATCAGCGGCTATTTGACGGGCCTGGTCTGTAATTGTGACACATTCGCTTGATGGTCTTGATGACCTGCAGATAATCTGGGACTTCTTCAGTAGAATTTCGGATAAAATATCTGATCTGCTTGCACTAGGCAGACAAGTACCGGCTGGGTGGAGTAGAGGTAACATCACTGCTCTGCGTGGAGAGTGCTGTGGAGTCATGGGTTCAATCCCAGCGAGCAAACCTCTCCAGTAAGTGTCCTTGGGCAAGACACCTAACGGTACATACTCGCCACCCAGAACATACTTGAAAACGAGAGAAATCTCAATGTATCCTTCCTGGTAAAATCCTTTCACAAAAAAAAAAAAAAATCACAGGACATGAATGACAAGAAAATTTTAAAAAAATATTGAACTTTATTCAGGCACACAGCCAAATGCTAAAAACTGGATTCAAGTATGATCATGTTGGACAGACATACAAACAAAAATAGTTTAAAAAAGTGTTCAATTAAATTGGTCAGCTTTATGCACATGAAGTATCTAGAGTGCGATATTCACACCTGAATCAGCTGATACTGATATTTAAATGTAGAGCTCAGTGGATAATAAAGTGCCAAGGAACACATAAATGAAAGGATCAAGGACCTCAAATGTTAGTCGTATAAGTGTATATATTGCCTATATCATGATCTCATATTTTAAGGCACATATATATTATCTCAACCACAACCTCCTATGTTGCAATTATAGCAGCAATATGCAAACCAATGGGCTCTTAATGCAATCTGAGGACATACCGTCCATATAATAATTAAGCCACAGTTGTACACATAATAGATTGTCAAAAAATTGCTGGATAAAGGAGATTTGGGGGTAAGGGTAAATTGCCCACAAGAGAGCGCACCCGACACGCGTTTCGCCTTACACAGGCTCGTCAGGAGTGCTGGAATATGTTTGCAGAGAGCGTGTATATTTAAGCCAACTCTCAAAAAGGATGGTCCCATAAATTAACCATTCAGAATGATTGTTAGGTAGTTGATTGGCATAGGCCTCATCCAATCCAGAGGCAGCATTAGTCGGTGGTCATGGTTACCGTTGTGGAGAGCGTGAAAGGCAATAATAAGGCAGTAAATTGATTGACATTTATTCCCAAGAATGGGATAGAGATGTCATCCTGGAATCGCCGAGCCCGGCGTATTTGTAAACATGTAGGCTAGAGATCTAAGGTGCTTAAAGGTGGCCCTATACGCTTTGAAATTGTGATATAGATGCAAGATTGGTATAGAAATGGTATCAAGGCTGCATGTTGGTGGCAAGACGGCACCTTCCAGTAGCAATAATAGCTCACACAAAGAGCGGAGCGGCGGGCTGGGTAATAGTTTGCACATCATCTGCCACTCGTGCCTACATAATGAAATAGATAGACCTATTATACCGTACATGATACAGATTAGGCATTCCTAGTGTGCTTGTAGGTGCCTCTATAGATCATTAACATAGAATTAAGCATGAAAGCAGATGTCACAATTGCACAGGACTACATATGATGAAAAAGCTTTTCTCTTTGTTTCAGGTTTTAGTACCTTTGTGTATTGTGTGAACATTCACATCATTTCTTAAAGTTCAATCTTGTATCTTTAAGGTGTGGTGCTACCACTAACGCTATAGTGGATTTGTTGGATTACATGTGATGGAACATTGTCCAGTAATACAAGAGTTTGAAGAAAATCCTTGATGTAAAATGGTGACATCACAGGTTAAACTATAATAATCCTGTAGACAATAGCTAGGATGCTAGTGGATTGTTTAGCATAAAAAGAAGAGTGTTATAACATAAGAAAATCTTCTATTTGAAAATGAATCACAATTATTGAATATGCTAATACTGCACAAGGAACATATATGTTATACATGTATGCGCATACAGATCTGAATAGAGGTATATATAGAGAGGTAACCATAAAAAATATTGCATATATGTGAATGGATAATCATGCATGACGGCCACTGGCCACTGGATGGATTGATCAATTTACTATTGTGCATACAATAAAAAATAAATAATATTGTACACAACGATGAATTATGAAAAATAAATCTTAATCAAATCAAAACTGACTGGTTATTTTTTTTTAAAAAAGGGGGGGGAAAGAGAAAGATATTGATGGTACATTGTCTCTGTGACGGAACGTGATGTTATCGTCCGCCTGCGGGTGTGCTCTAATCTGCAGGTGTGTTCCCCCTTCGTTTTGATTCTTCCCCCGGCCCGACTACCAAGGTTGTGGCACTCGGCGTCTCGAGCGGCCGGGTATGTCTTTGTGATCTGGATGACCTACGCAGTCAAGGGGACCTTGATGTGTACCTAGCCCGACTACTGAGAAGTGTCACTCAGCGTCTCGAGCAGCTGGCCACGGATCTGTACGCAGACCTTTACGGTCGTAGATCGGAACGGCTTGATCCTGCGAAGATTCGGATCTTCCACTAGCGAGTTAGTTGACGATCGATCGTCTGGGTATTCGTATCGCCCAGCGGTCGAAGAAATATCCGCGGCACGGCACCAACCTGTTCGGATCTCCCCCTCACTAGAGACAGCTTAATTCGTTCGACAGCAGGAGTCGGATCGTGCGGCGGTCGAAGCGCCCACACGTTACAAGGTACGAATTCTCGGATCTCCCGGTAGTTAGCTGGACACGTTCAGTCGGCTAGGAGTATTCGGATCGCGCAGCAGCGGCGCACGATAGAGTTGTATTTCGTCCGGGGTGCTGAACCACGAGGGATGTCAGGCACGCTTGGCAAACAGAGACACGAGACGCAGCTGCATGAACTCAAACCAAAGACACCTTTATTCAGAACAACATCTGTATTTATACTTTCAACCTGAGCTCCACATGGAAAACCCCCGGCCCGCCCCCACAGGTATCATTGGCTTAAAGTGCATCGGGGCGTTGCCGATTCGGGACCAGCTGGTCTGATTCAAAAATAAGGCGGCAAAAAAAAGGCGGCAAATTTGAAACGGCATTCATTACACAACAACACTTTTGTTTACAGGTCATTCTTCGGTCAGCTAGAAGGCAGGGACGTTGGTGCAACAGCACAAACACATGTTCATTAAATAACAGTGTCCTGAAAACCCATCTCTGGCTGAGGGTGCTGAGCCATTCCTTCACAGTCTCCTAAACTGTAGGAACATGATGTCAATCATATTTAACTTGTAAATAAAATAGCATAAATTTGTATATTAGAAAAAATATTGAATGGGAACCAAACTTATAACGAAAGCCAGGGATCAAATATATTGAACCGATTGTATAGATATTACACATATAAAGTGTCAAAAGGATTCATTACCATCTTGAAGGAAGAAAGACTAGCAAACATGGACTAAATAAAATGTACATGACCAACTCAAATAAATGGGGTGTGACGGAACCGTT
>RXON01002908.1:0-36494 GCA_009667805.1 Leptobrachium leishanense | reverse complement strand
TGACACTGTCTCTGTCAGTATGTGTGTGACACGGTGTGTCTCTGTCGGTGTGTCTGACAAGGTGTGTCTCTGTCGGTGTGTGTGTGTGACACGGTGTGTCTCTGTCGGTGTGTGTGTGTGACACGGTGTGTCTCTGTCGGTGTGTGTGTGTGACACGGTGTGTCTCTGTCGGTGTGTGTGTGTGACACGGTGTGTCTCTGTCTGTGTGTGTGTGTGACACGGTGTGTCTCTGTCTGTGTGTGTGTGACACGGTGTGTCTCTGTCTGTGTGTGTGTGACACGGTGTGTCTCTGTCTGTGTGTGTGTGACACGGTGTGTCTCTGTCGGTGTGTGTGTGACACGGTGTGTCTCTGTCGGTGTGTGTGTGACACGGTGTGTCTCTGTCGGTGTGTGTGACACGGTGTGTCTCTGTCGGTGTGTCGGGGTGTGTGACACGGTCTCTGTGTGTGTGTGACTGTCAGTGACACTGTCTTTGTCAGTGTGTGTGACATTCTGTCTTTGTCAGTGTGTGTGACAGTGTTTGACACTGTGTGACACTGTCAGTGTGTGTGACATTCTGTCTTTGTGTCAGTGTGTGACACTGTCAGTGTGTGTGACACTGTCAGTGTGTGTGACACTGTCAGTGTGTGTGACACTGTCTCTGTGTCAGTGTGTGTGACACTGTCTCTGTGTCAGTGTGTGTGACACTGTCTCTGTCAGCGTTAGAGTGTGTGGCACTGTTGCATCTCTGGCACTGTCGCTGTCACACTTTGTCACGGTGTGTGTCACTGTCACACGTTGTGTCACTGACAGTTTGTGACACTGTGTTTGTGTCACTGTGTGACACTGTGTTTGTGCGCGCACACACTTGTAGAGGAAGTTTTGTGTGTGTGTGTCCTGGGTCCTGTGTATACATATCGCTGCTGTGTGTTTTGCTCTGTGGCTCCTGATTCGCCGGCCTGGCCGCGCATTAGACGCTGAGAGACCTGAAGGCCCCGGGAAGGAGTGATCCCACGCGTCGCACAGGATGTTCGTAGAGGTTTTGTATTACATCATAATGTGTGTAGATTTGGAGCAGCAAACGTAATGACACAACAGGAGCAAAAAGATTGAACTCAACCTATTTTGGCCTAAATTGCCCCGTACTGTCTCGTCACTTCCTGCCTTATTGAGTGACTTTATGTCAGATGTGAGGAGGGCACCAAACCTGTTTATTCGTGGCGGCGTCGCGCTCGTGCTTTGCTGTGACATTTTAGACATTTCTTGTGGTTTTGTGTAATCTTTTTTTTCCGACCAAGATAAAAAAACAACACAACCTAAAACCATAATTCAGCCCAAATCTTGTTCTTTACGGGAAAGTGAAACCAATGTCTCCAACGCGTCACATGGACAAAACGTGGGAAGCACCAAGATGATGTGTTTTGTATCTCACATCACAGAGGCGCCTGCAGAACTGCGACTCCCATGATGCTTTGCCAGCTTTTAAGTTGGGGGTGGGATGGCATACCACCTGGCCTTTTAGGTGTTGGCTTGTAAGCTCTTTATCCGAGCCTCTCCGTCTGTCCCTCAGCACATCCCCACCCCCTTGTCCTTCTCTAGCGACAACACTGGGAAGCGGCTGGGGCATCTCAGCCGGTCTCTGCACCTGCAGTGCTTTGTGTGGGGTTATTTTCGAGCTGATTCGCACCTCTGCAGGCTCCGTAATTGATCAGAGCATGACCTTCATGCCCGTTAAAACATGATCTCTGCTCTTATTGGGGTCTGTGTGTGACCCCCCCCTCCCCTACTCATCTGAGCAGACCCCGCTCACTCTGATTTAGATAAAGACAGGGCTCAGCGAATCCAAGCACCGGGCGGTCACTGGCTCCAAAATTTTAGCTTTATTTTCCATGAATCTGAGCTCCTAATTCCTAAAATTGTCAAGTCCTGTTTTTGGGATGACCTCCAGCCAAGCGCGCGCACAACTCTAGTGTTAATTCTCAAAGCACGGAAATCGCGTGCAATTCGCTGCATTCCGGCGCACTTAGTCGATTCCATTTTTCCCAAAATTGTTGCCGAAGCAGTAGTTTTCAGGCATCGACGAAAATCTCTGAATTCTGCCGTACTGTATGGGGGGGTGGGGGTAAGGCTCTTTTTCTCCTAATAGGAGCTTAACCCTTTCCCATCGCTTGACGTACCATGCCGTCCACGTGGCGGGTGGGCCTTGAAGATGCGGGGTCCCGCTGATGTCAATTGGCCGCCTCGGCCCCTCCCTGCTGCCAGCGCTTGCTGTTGCCTGCAAAGAGACGGCTTGAACTCAGGCTGTCCACGGGCGTCCTGCGTGGGCTGGTGACGTCAGAGGCTCGCGGTGGCACCTGGCGTTGAGGTGTACCAGTACGCCTTGCTGGCGTTAACATCCTCCAGACGGGCAACACCCGCCTGTCAAAAAGGGGGTAATAAAAATGTAGTAAAATGTGTCTAAAAAAATAAATAAAATCTGCGAAGTCTTTTTTTAAAAAAATAAGAAAAACAACTAAAAAAACAGCACAAAGGTCTTTTCTTTTTTTATATATATATATATATATATATATATATTATATATATATATATTTTTTTTAAAAATGGATTTTTGTCAACTATTCAATTAAATCGGATGTTCCATTTATTTTCTTGAATCCTGTGGGATTCGCTTGTTTAATCCTGTCAAATTGAAACACCGGAAATCGGGGCATTTGGAAGGAATTTTGGTGTAATTCAGTGTTCTGTGAACAGACGCACTGGTCGTTTCCAATGGCACATTTTGTTGCGACCAAATCGCACCGTGTTTCGCGGTAAATTTGTGTTTGGTGAATAGACTAATTGCTCCAAAATCGCAGCCACGTTGAAATTCACCGTTATGTGGCAAATTCGGTGCTTATGTATATTGAGCGGCTGGGTGTGGAAATCGAGGAACTTGTGTGTAATTAATATATATATATTTATCCCCAAACATGTGGTCGTCTCCAGTCCAGGAATCTACAGTACAGGGTGTCCATAAAGTCTCTTTACAATGTCATGAATTTATTATAAAGGCAAATAAAAAGATAAGTGAAAATTATTACAAAATGAGACGTATATATTTAAGTTTTTTTTGCCTCATTTAATACCCCTCTATATGGGCGCCATTAGTTGCAGGAAGCACATTACGACGGTACTGGAGTTCTTGCCATGTTGGCTGTAGCATCTCCTCATCAATGGTGGCATCAGTGATCCTCTGCTTTAGATTAGTGATGTACCTTTGTTCCATACTCCATCAGGGTTATTCAAAGAGAGGTGAAAAGCAGGAGAATGACTGGAGAATGGAAAATTCTAGGTGAAAATAGCCGATTTGGAAAGTGAGATGGGAGAATTTTTCTGGTTTGGCTATTTTGACCTAGAATTTTCCATTCTCCAGCCATTCTCCTGGTTTTCACCGCTCTTTGAATAACCCTGTATATCTTTAACATAACCCCATAGAAAGAAGTGGAGGGGAGTGATATCTGGTGAACGAGGTGGCCAGGGAATTTGGTCACACCTTCCAATCCAACGCTCTGGAAATGTTTCATTTAGGAAGCCACGGACATGCAGCCTCCAATGTGGTGCTGCAGCATCTTGCTGGAAAATGATGGTTGGTTGAGGCTAGGGTCAAACGAAAGCATTTTTACACGCGAACGTAAAAAAGTGCGTCCGAACGCATTGACGTATTTTTTCACTGAATTCGCGAAAACGGTCATACGATGCGCATTTTCGTGCGTGATTTTTTACGGATCCAAACCAGGAAACTTTGGGTGTCTGGACGTTATGTTGGCCGGACACGAGCAGGGTCTGACATCTCCAAATCACACACACACGCCACTAGCGGGCGCAGCGCACTCTGTACGTCAGTACTAGAGGTTCTGCGTTCTCGAAAAAATGCGTTCATTTTCCACTTGCATTGCGCAGCCGGACTTTCGTGCGACCGTACTTCGTATATTGGCCGTCATTGCCCGTCATTTGCTGCTAGTGCGGCCGTGATTATGTGCGCCAGAACGCACGTTAAAAGTGCGCTTGTCTGACCCCAGCCTGAAGGTCATGTAGTTGTGGTGCCGCGTATTCAGTCAAAAGGTCAAGGTAAACCTTTACAGTAATTGATGTCTCGCCGAAGAAATATAACTTATTTCTATGGGGTTATGTTAAAGATATGGGGCTCTATTACATTCTTCACGCAAACGTCAGCGCGTGCGCAAAAACACATTAACACGAGGGGCAAAACCCTTTGCGCAGAACGTCGTATTACAATGTCAGCGCAACAAACGCGCGTATACGTCTACTGCGGGTGAATCGGAGCGAACTCTGCGCGAGCTTACTGTACTGCGCATCTTATACTTAACATTGTGAGCGCAAATGCGTTTGTGCGCTGGTACGTGGATGGTATTACAATCCATGCGCAGTTTGTATCGCACAGCCTTTGCGCGCATAATTTTAGCAGCTCCTATCAACCTGCCGAAACCAAATACACCAGCCCAAAAAAAAAAGCTGCAGCAAAGTATAGTTACACATTCTACACATACCCAAACCAATAAAATGGAGAAGTTGTGCGTGTTTTTTTTATTGCTGCAGCATATATGCGCAGATTGACTTTGACAGGTGCAAAAACGTAACGTGAGATTATTGTGGTTCTTCATTCTGATTGGCTGAATCACATGAAAAAAAACAGTCCACACACCGATTTCTGCGCGCAACATTAATGCGTGCACATTTTTGCGCGTCCGTATTACACGTGTTATTTTTTGACGGATGAAAAAAATGCGCGAGAATTGTAATACCAGTGTTGTTTTACGCGCGTTAACGTTTAGTGCACAAATTCACTCGTTCTGCGTGCGTTTTTTGTTTTGCATTAATGTAATAGGGCCCATGGTGTATGGAACAAAGGTACGGGACATCACTAATCTAAAGCAGAGGATCACTGATCCCCCGGAGCCGAAGAGGAGGGACAAAAGGCAAGTGAAAATCCTGCGACTGTCAGCAGCCTCTGCCAAATTATTTAAGGACAAGAAAGCGGAAACTCTCTAGTTTTCCTTTAAATCTGGCTTCTGTTTATCCAAAGTTCAATGTATTTTCATCAGCGCTTTGTGAATCTCATGTAGTTTGTTCCAGCGACACATTGTTGTTCGTGCCATAGTAACCTGTAATGGTGCCGGTGCTTGGGTCGCTGGTATCACGCATTCTAGTTGCCCGCGCACGTCTGTTGATAGAAGCACATATGATGGTGAATATGTTAAGTTGTTTCTCAGTGAGTTCCTGACATTCTCATGTATTTATTTTTTTTAATTCCCCTTGCAGTCTCGATGGCGTGTTGTTTAGTTTCGCTCGGGCCCTGCCCTGCCGGCTGGGACTGAAACTTGCTATTTGCTGGTCCTTGCTCCTGCCTCGGCGGCGTTCCCGGTCTGAGGTCTTGGCGAGCTCTGGTGTTTTCAGGGTACGAGGGCTCGTAGAAGTTCTGTAGAGACAGGAGTGTAAGACTCGGAGAGGCATTGTACGATCAGTTTCTGGTAAATTCAGTGAAGCTGATGAATACCACGGAGGGAGGTGATCTCTTCAAGGGCAATGGTGAGCTCTCCGCTTTAAAGGGCTGTCACATCCCTCCAGGTACAGCCATGACCATGACCAGTTAAAGGGCCAGTACCACCAAAAAATGAAACCTCCTCATTGTGTTTATTTGATGTTGCTGATATCTTACATGTGTTTTTTGTTTTTCTCTTGTATGTTTAGGAAAATCTTTCCGCGTGCTACAACAGGTGTGCTGAAACCCTCCGTGTCGAAACGCTACGACGCACGTTCCTCCATGGGAGGATCGAGCCTTGCAGCGCTGAGCGCACTAACTGTGCTCAGCGAGGCGGCCACATGGGCGTCAAAGTGGAAGAAACATCCACTCTCATGGACGTTGCTTCCACACTGAAGTGCGCTCGTCTGACCCCGACCTAAGTGGTAGCGTGCCTTTTTACGTCATGATGATTAGACTGGATTGTCTACGTTTTACATGCTTCTAATGAATTGCTCTGCTCTGAAGGACCCGTGTAGAAGGTGATCTAACGTCTGTGTGAGCTGCCATGAGGCCTGGCTTCCATCACCCAACATTATTTTCGGCCCAGTCAGAGCTCTGCTTTTGTAAGTGGCACTTGCAGATGTCTCTCGATCCAAGTGCTTTGTTATTCTGTATCAGAAAGCCACCCCCCCTCTCTTTTACATTAATGTCTCATACTTATGCTGGTGTTCCCATGTCTTCCCACCACAGAGTTTGTCCTCTTGTTATGTTCACCTTTCTCCTCATTGTGTAAACCACTGAACGCTCTCACCACCCATACAGGACCTGATATACAACTCTATGCATAGAACTGTCCTTGGAGGCCACGTCAGCTCCTCACACAGACCATTATGAGGCCACGTTCTGTCACAGAGATAATATCTTCTAAACCTCGTGCACTTCAGAAATAGTCAGAACTTTCAGAGGGTGCCATACTTTTATGGGTTGAAAGTTTTTTGTTTTTTTTATAAGTATTTTACCAGGAAAGATACATTGAGATTTCTCTCCTTTTCAAGTATGTCCTGGGTGGCGAGTATGTACCGTTAGGTGTCTTGCCCAAGGACACTTACTGGAGAGGTGCTCACTGGGATTCGAACCTTTGTCTCCACGGTTATAGAGCAGTGAGGTTACCTCTACTCCATCCAGCCGGTTGCTTTGTGACCACGGAGTGCTTTGTGTTTAGTCTCAACCTCGAGCCTTTGTCACCCCGAAGTAGGTCAACTAAGGAGGCAGCACTTTGCCTTTCCATGGACTTCGCTTCAGAAATTGAGGTCTCCTGGAGCTTGAGGGCTTTTGGAGAGTTGTGAAACCCACATGTGGGATTATTTCTCCATATTACAGGGAGCCTACATGCATAAGTAACCTCTTTATACCTCAGCCATTCCTTTTACTGGCTTCTTATTTTAGAAGATGTGGCATCAGGGTTGGATCATTCCCCGTTGAGTCTGTCCCCACGTTCCATTCATAGTCTAGACACTGGGAGCTTCATGGATCAATTCTGTTGGAGCCTGAAGAATTCAGAGAAATAAGGAAATATCTGATTGAATTTGCCCTGAATGTTGGTTCCATGTTCATGAAAGCATGTCTCACCGTGATCTTATTGGCCATTGCTCACGTACAAAACGGCAGCATGACAAGGTGGTGGATGATGTGTGCTGGGTCTGATTGTTGTGGCAGATTCAATTCGACCTGTAGACGGGCAACAAAGTGATCTCCTCCCTACCGTTCGACAGAGCTCTTCAAGTGTAGAGGACATCCGCTCCATGGAGGTCCTCCTATCACTGAGCAATATCCCATAAATGAGCACGAGGCACCTGCTAAACCTGTCTGCTCTACCGATGATCGGACGGCGCATCTGCCAGCAAATCCATAGTCTTTGGTTTTTGCCAGAGTAAAATCGTGGTTGACCTCGAATAAATCAGTCGAAATCATGGATTTATAACAGATTCAAGACATACCTTGGCATCTGGCAACCTTGGCCCTTAGGTTGCGTGGGCATGGTTATACATACACACAGGCCCTCAGAGATACTTCGGTACCTGGTAGTTTACTTTATTATTATTTCCTTTTTAGTTTTCTCCACTTTCCTTTTTATCCCACCGGTTTTCTTCTACCATTTATTTTCCCTGGTATGCATTTCCTACCTTTTATCGATTTTAGGCTGTTGCATCGCCAATATGACGCCATGTTTTGTCCTAATTTATATTTTCTGTGCCTTGCGTTAATTATTGTACTCAACTGTAATTCTATTTTCTTTTATGATTGTCAAAAACACGCTTTGCGACGGTGCATACAGCGTCTCTTTAACCTTTTAGTTTGGTTTCAGGTTAGAAATCCGGCTAAAAAATGGGAAAACCCAACTGATGCCGAATTACCCACTCCTCTAAAACCAGCACCTTAAATACGGCCTTGTTCAATAACACTTTCTGATTTGTTTAGTGACCCATATCTTCCTTGACGCGTTTTCTGACGCTTCCACCTGATTTATAGGAGAGCAGTCGGCTTGACGTGTCTGTTTCGCTCCCCATAAAATAAAGTAGGTGACTTTTAGGACTTTGATCTGTTTGCTTCTCCGCAGCAGATAATGAGCCGGGAACTATTATGAACCGCTTTCTATTTCGCGTTCTGGGTTTATTTATGGGTAGGAAAACTACCCAAGGTCCTGCGTAGGGAAGTGCTCGATGTGGACTCTGAGGTATGCGAACATGTGTGCGTCGTTTCGACGTCCGAAGAAAAGCAAGATGTTCCATGTTTGCCACCTCGATACGGAATAAATTCTTATTCATATTGGAAACCTTTCAATGGGAAATCTTGGGTTTAGAAGTAAAGTCACATAGTGTAATTTTTATTTTACGGAGTTTGGAATGATCCCAGCCTTTAGGATTATCTACAGTCAGGGCATGAACCAAGTGCACTACTTTGACGACGGATCACTTGATCTGGTTAGACCCCTGTTAATTTGACTTTTACTTATTCCTGATCGAAGTTCAGTAGAGAAGTATTGATTTTTTTTTCCCCCCATCCAAGATATTTCCTTCATCTCCTTGTTGCATTTACCTGTTCGTGTTCCTCCATGCTGTCTTGAAATCCGTGGGCAGTGTTGAACTCAAGCATAGGTGCTACTCTCCTAGATTAGGTTTTCCAGGGGGCACCAAACACCCTAAATCAGGGGTGGGTAACCTTCACCCTCCAGGTGTTTTGGTACTATTTTCACCACAGGCTTAACCATCCCGATGAGTGGCTGAGCATCTGAAGGGACAAGATTAGTGACCTGCCCAACTCCATTTTTGCATGTAGGAAGTGGAATTGGTAGCACTCAATGCATGGCCACCCATTGAGGGGAACAAGGGCAACCTAGGTACCTGACAGATAACGACTCTTCGTATGACACTCTAAGCCCAGAATCATCCGGTTCCAATCAGGTGCCGCCAGATTTATTGACCTATAAAAGAAAAAAGCCTTTTCTCCGTATATCATTGATTCACCATCCAACCTTGTGGCTTGACAACCGTCGGCACCCATGTAATGGCATTGGCTTCACCCATCAGTTTCCTGCAGCTGGTGATCAAAACCATGCTTCGTTCTAGATTGAAAGACTTTTCGGACAGTTTCCGCTGATATGTGACTACGTATCTTTGGTTTCTCTTTTAGCTGTTTTTCAATGTGGCAAAGTCCAACAAAACGCCTGTGTTACGGTGGTAATATTTCTCCTGCCTCAGTGGTTTGGTTTAGGTTTTGCTTCAGCCTTCATCGTTCTTGTCCAAATTCTATTCAACATTCATCTGGAGTCATCTTTTTTCAAAGGCTTGGAGGCAACTGTAGACTTGAAGCGGCTTTCACAAAGCTCGATATATGAAAACACTCTTTTTATGCCAAAAACAATTCGTAACTTGATCCAATGAACTTTTAAGGCCTAGTGAGGCAATCATGCATAAACTCTAAAAGTCAAATAAAGGTGTTTTTTTTAATGTAGAAAAAATGTGTAATAAGCCAGTGGTTTAGGTGCCAGAGATGAAGTTCTAGGAGCTTTTTGCTACCTTTCCTATAGACTTGTCAAGCTGTAAATAAATCAAGGATAGGCAAACTCGGCCCTCCAGATGCTTTGGAACGTCAGCTCCAATGAGGCACAGCCAACGTAATATGTGACTGAGCGTCAGAGTGGTTCCAAAACTTTTTTTTGGGGGGGGCAAGGGTTACTGACAGTTACCCTAAATGGAGGGAAGATCAAAAACTCCCTAGACAGGTGTGTGAATGTAGACCTGTGCTTCACACAAGGCCCGGATGTTGGGGAGGCCTTGGACAGCATAAATACAAGGCTGCCACTGTTATGGTCAAAAAATTTGTACGATCATGTCTCTTACAAGGTACTAAATTTCCGAAACTGCACACCGTGATGTGTCCACTGTCATGCGGCATGGTCAGAGTCGATGTTCTTTGGTTGGAGTCTCCTTCAGAGTTTTACCTGATGTTTTCTTCTTTAAACATGAAAAGCTTTCATCACATCCCATGTCAAGCAGTTTCTTTGTGACGGAATCGAGTCAAACCTCGTCTTGCTCTGGGTTTTGTATTAAGTAGACCACACATAATGGGAAAAAATGGATGGAATGCAGAGTTCCTTCTCTGAGCCCAAGGAGCCTTGTCTCGTGACTTGGTCAAGGCCTTGGCAAAAGACACAAGATGTTTTGCCGGTCTGTATCATGGAGGCCTTGAGTAGGGGCAGCAATGCCTTTTTATGTAACATATTTGGTTTGCGTTGCGATGGACAGCTCACACGCTATGTGTTTGTCACGTCCTTGAAGGCCGTGGTTTGACACACTCGGAGGTTTGCATACTCTCAACCGTGACTATGAAAACTTACGAACTCCACATTTTTGTTTGTCTTCATCAGGGTCAGGATCGTGTTTTACAACAAATTGCTTCAGGGCTTTAAATGTTTGCAAACCTTAGAGCCGTGCACATAAAAATTCCAGAATTTTGCTTCTTTTGCATTTTATACAGGTGCCCCGGCTAAAATTAGCAGGCCGCCGCCGCCTCCGGCCCGCACCGCTTTTAGCTGGGTAGCCCTGAGGTGATCGATCCTTTTTTGTTTTTAAACTTTCCACACTTCAGAGGTTAATCGTTAACTACCATTCTCCTTTTTGCAAGAACAGTGTTTTTTTTTTTTTTTTTCCTTTTTGGGAAACTCCAGTGAATTATTAGTTCTACCATACTATTCTTTGTTGGTTCCACCGTAGTTTCTGCCATTGTTTTCGAGTGTAATTTTCTGCATCGTATTTTATATCCAGGTTCCAGTCTCTGAGTTTTTCCCATGATGCATCATTTACCAAAAGCTTTGCTTTGTGGCTCTTGTTTATTTAATCTACAGTATTTCACAGTTAATGAGGTGGAGGTGGGAATGTTTAGATAAGGCTGCAGGAGGCATTTGTTCTCTTGGCTAACATATATACGAACTGGCAGCTACTTCTAATCTACCCCCTGGTGATGTCCTTTGAATACATCCCACACAATACAATGATGTGAGTCGGTGACTGACCCATTCACTCCATTCTATGGCCAAAGCTACATGGTGAGGAGCAAGTGATTGGAAGATACTGTGTGTGTGTTGGTACTGTCCCTTTTAAGCAGGATGAATTTGTCAGGAACTCTGTATTAAGGCTCAAATCAAGATTTTTAAACCTAAAGGCTCATTCTTGCCGGTTGTTTAAAATCTATAATATTTGCACCAGATGAAAATTTCATATTCGGAATAATAAACCAATCCAAAAGGTTAAAGGTCGGATAACAGAATGTGGTTTGGATGTGTCTCCAGTTTAACAGGTTAATCATATTTGTAAAACCTGTTTTAAGCTAAAGCAATAACACAGCATATGTATTCTTTGCTTAAAGCTCATTGTTACAAGAGGATAAACAATATAGCTTTTTGCAAAGAAATAGTTTCATTCGGGCCACCAGTCATGTCTTTGTTGCATTGCTTGCTTTTTGTGCACACGCCTGCTTTACACATAAGTAGAGGAATGTCATTAAAACACTCCCAGACTGGGTCTCCTTTAGGGCGTGTTGCCATTTTTTTTTTTTTTTCCTCCTCAAAGGTGAATAAATGTCAGTCTGTGCACAAAGATCTTGCCAAGGCATACTGTTTAGGTTTCACTTTCACTCCTCACTCTTCCCTTTTCTCACTAAACTCCTGGTGCAGATCTATCCCAACTGCAAACAATCTGCTGACATTTGAGATTCTTGCAATTTTTAGCACTAACTGGTCTATTCTGTTATCTCTGCACGACTCCACTTCAATTTACTTGGATTAATGGAATAAATTTACCAAATAATGTAAATATTGCATGAATATACCGCCTTCCGCCACATAGCTAAGCTATTTCACGATGAATAACTGTATAGCGTATCCGTATCAGAAAACTATATTTTCCAACAAATGCGGTTTATTAAAGCTGAATTTTGACAAAAATCAGTTTTTATTGGTGATGCACTGATACCGATACTGGGATCTGCACGAGTACGTGGTGTATGTGTACGCTACAGACCCTAGGGCGGCTGGCAGAGTGCTCTAGCGGCACTCTGCCAGGCCCCTCCTGGTGGCCTCGTTCTTTTGAGCGGCTGCTGGCAAAGGTTGTAACCAGGCCTCTCACTGGAAACCACCAGTCGGGATCTCGCGAGATCACGGCTGGTGGCTCCCAAGCGAGCGGCCAGGTTACAACCTTTGCCAGTGGCTGCTCGAAGGAACGAGGCCACCAGGAGGGGCCTGGCAGAGTGCCGCTAGAGCCCCCGTGGGTATGTGTATATGAGGCTTGTTCTTATTGAAAAGCGTTCACGTGACTTTAACACTTTTTTTTATCGTTGCAACAATAGATTTTATGATCTTCAGGTAGTCCGGCTGTGGTGGCACTAGTTGGTGACTTTGAGAAGTCAGTCCTTTTATATCAGCTCTTACGCAATGTGTGACGCAGTCCCGTCTGAGTCCAAATCGTGTCTATACGTTCTCAGATTGCCTTTTGGGATTGTGGATTTTAAGCCTTTGTGCACCTTCAGTCTCTAAGACTCCAGCCCCCAGATGTTTCTGAACTACACCTACCAGGATTCCCTTTGCCATTTATTGCATTCAAAGAATTCTGGGAATTGTAGGCAGTACATGTCTAGTGGGCGAGAATTTGAGATGGCTGTGCATCAAACATGTTGCTGCGTTTGCGGGTTGTAGCGGGGGCGTTCGGTAATCTGTCTTGTCCCGTGCCTTAATCCTATGTATTAACCTTCTGTTTTCAGGCGACTTTCCCTTTTCCTGTCACATTTGTATACTTGGAGGGGGGATGTGTTGGATTTGCTCTTTCTGTAGTTAAACCTCCATGATAACCGGTGGGTGCCTCTCGTGGCATCACGCCGCTGCCATCACACACGCTGATACCGGTTTGCGTTGGAGGCCTGAGTGGCTCGCGCTTTAATTCAATCTGGAGAGCGGGCTTCGCTGCAAATTACATTCACAAGCGCGTCTTTCTGTCGCAACTTGTCAAATCTCCTCCACCAACATTTCTCTGAATTATCCACCCAGCCATCGCTGCTAATGTAACACTTAAACAGCAAAACGATTCTGACGAGGAACAGACACACAGATCTCTCGGGGCCGCCCCCTATGCAAAGCTCCTCTTTCCGTCTGTCTCTAGTGCTTTTCAAGAAAGGAGGATCGGTTTTCTTGGGTTCTTGCTACGTTTTACTGGAACGGTTGGAGATTTTGTTTGGTTTTGGTGAATATTGTTTTTAATTTTTTTGGTTTTTAATGGGTTTTCCATTCTCAGTTGTGCGCCTCCGACGAGCAGAAGACGAACGTCGTGTGTATGATGTAGAGATAATAGATATGTATAGTTTTGCATGCAGTAAAAGCTTTTTGTTCCGTTTCTCAATGTCTTGTGAGGTTGACGGGGTGACGCTCTGGAACCTTCTACGTATCCTCTGTGTGGATTACAGGTTTCTAACCCTCGACATAAGGATTTAAATCTGTGTATGATAAGCCGCTGCTTGCTGGATTATTCTTAATGCAATTCACTCAAAACTCTGTTCATTAGTAAAACACAAATACATGTGATGCTCTGATTACCATAGAAATGGATAATGAACCAATGACACGCAAATACTGCCGATTTTATCAAATCTATGCAGTGGATAACAAAAGTCTACACACCCCTCTTACAATGTCAGGTTTCTGTGATGTAAAAAAAAAATGAGACCAGAATAAATCATTTCAGAACTTCTTCCCCCTTTTAATGTGACAAACTGTACAACTCAATGGAAAACAAACGGAGATCTTTTAGGTGGAGGAAAATAAACTAAAAATCTGGTTGTATAAGTGCGCCCCTCTCTCTTATAACTGGGGATGTAGTCGTGTTCAGCATTACCGTAGATACTCGAGTATACCGCAAGTTTTAAGAAAAAACCCACCTTAAAATCGGAGGGGACGCGGTATACACGGGACATCTGCGAGGAGCAGATGCAGACCGACCTGTTGGGTTGATAGGGGCATGGTTTCTGCATGTGTACTGGCTGTGTCAGTGGGCCGCCGCCATTTTTTTTTTTTTAATCCCTCAGCGCGAATCTGTAGCTGTCTATAAGCAAGCGGCCCTGTACTTACACTCTCAGACCATCGCGGTAGCGCTGCCTCCCACATTCTAAACACGAGCTGGGGGAATGGCAAGCTGTGTTGGTGCCACCCTCATTCGTCCACGTGTTTGCGTAGCCCAGTAACTCACAAAGAACAGGAGGGAGCGGTCAACCCGGAGCCTGCAGAGCTAGCCAGCATGCGTCCCAACTGGCAAGGAGCGGAGGAGGAGACCTCAGAGGCCCGGGTCAGAATACGGGTGAGTGGCCCACAGACTGCTAATCATTGACAGCAAAGTGGGAGGGGGATGCTGAGGGGGGTAAAAGTGAGGGGGAATAAAGTGAAGGGAGCCTTGCTGGGGGGGTAAAGTGAGGGGTCTGCTTGGGGGGCAAGAATAAATTGAGGGGGCAGCTTGGTGGGGAGAACATGGACATGAGAAGGGGATAAAGGATGAAAGGAGTAGAGAGACTAGAGGAAGACATTGACAGTGGAAAAGCAGGAAATAAGGTGCATGGCAGAGGGGACTATTATTAATCAGTGTGTGAGTGAATCTGAGCGTATGTTGTGTGTAGGGCTGCAACTAACGATTCTCATCGATTTATTTTGATTAATCGATTCATCGGATGAAGAAAAAAATTGTTTACTTAATAGGAATTTTATGTAAAAATAAATAACTGATATATAACCCTCCCCCTTTTTTTTCATAAGCAATTTGCGTACTGTACATAACTTTCGTACGTACATATGCAAATTGCGTATTTTGCGTACTTTTCACACAGGGTATGCGAGTGCTTGGTCAGAGGGATGGGTTGATGCTACATGCGCAGCTTAAACCCATATTTGCTTTCTCAAATGAATGCGGTTACAAGCACTTGGTCATAAATGATGATGTCAGCATTAAATCGGGGTTAATAAGCTAGAATGGTCAGGGTGCGTAGAGTGTCCCCTTTTAAATTATTTCGTGAACTGCGTGAGAGGAGGGACTGGAGGTGGAAGGGAGGGACTTTGCTCAAGTGACTTGACCTGAGTGAGAGGGAGTGGGTATGGGCAAAAGACCAGATCTTAGTGTGGGAGTGAGTTTGGGGAAAGGAACCAGACCAAAGGGAGGGAATGGCAGTTCCCAACCAAAGAGGGTGTGGCAGGGAGGGTGGGGTGGTGGCATAGGACTCTAGCTTCAAGTAAGGATAAAACACAGGCATACAGCTCCTTCACCCAGTGGCAGTATCCTATTGTTTGTGTTATAGTTCTGCTACTGTTGTAAACGGAATAAAAACAAACTGGTTGTGTCTGATATAACCCTAGAACTAAATCATACCTAGTAAAGCAGCGGCGCGTCTTCTCCAATCAGCTCCGAAGCTGAGGTTATTTACGTTGAACTCGGTCTGACGCTAAACAGTGTGGGCTGCACACCGGACGATTAATCGACACAGATTAATCGTTGATTAAAATAGTTGTCAACTTCTTCCATTATCGATTTAGTTGTCGATTAATCGATTAGTTGTTTCAGCCCTAGTTGTGTGTATCTGTGAGTGCAATGCATATGTTTCAATCTTTGTGTCGGTGTATCTGCGAGTGCATGTTTGAATCTGTATGTCTTATTTTGCTCCTTGCGTTATATTTGAGTCTTGAGTAATATTCTCATTTCTATAATGAATCTTTACCCCTCGCGTTATACTCGGGTCGCATTATACTCGCATTTCTACGGTAATCAATCACATTCAAAGTCATGTTAAATAGGAGAGGCACACCTGCTATCATTTAAAGTGCTTCTGATTAACCCCAAATAAAGTCCAGCTGTTCTAGTAGGTCTTTCCTGACATTTTCTTAGTCGCATCCTAAAGCAAAAGCCGTTGTAACAGATCTCTGTGCCTGGACAGCGTCACATCCGTCAAATGCCGCTTCCTTGCATGAACACCCAGGTACTCTTCGTGACTCTCACAACTTTCTCTAGTACCTTAGCCGCAGCTTAAGGCCCGGTGCATGTAGAGAGCCTGGCTAGCACCCCCAGAAATAAGCTGAAGCTGTAGACCTGGAGCCTTTCGTTGGCACAGCAAGCAGAGGTTAGCTGCTACCCCAAACCATGAGTCGTGACTTCAAGCTTGTCAGAATAGAACTGACTGTTTATTACACACACAGAGATACACAGGCAAGAACAAACACCTTCATGCTTACAACCAACAGATACCATCACAGATACAGTCAGCCACCAAAACCATTTGCATACAATCAAGCAGATAGCTGCACAGGACCTTCAAACAATGGACAATGGGATTTGCTAGGAGGAGAAGGGGGAGGGAGAAGGCAGGTAAAACAAAAGGAATTTCTTAGAACTTTACACAATAGAGAGCAGGTACTAATACAGAGATCTACACTATACAGAGAAGGGTTAGATAATTGAGGGAATGTACGCAAAATACGCAACAAGAGACTATACAATAAATACACAAGGGAATAACGCACACGCATCAGAAATCTTTAGTTAACTGGAGAATATTTAAAACCGTGAAAACCAAATATATTTAAAAGGTCCACCAGTTTCCCCAATAGTCTCTTTCACGTGCCATAATCTCTGGGCAGTAGGCTAGCGCACAGCCCTCTCCAAGTCGCACAGTGACATGTTCTGTCACAGCCGTGGTCCGAAGAAGCTTCCAAAGCATCAGAGGGATCTCATTGTTACAAGGTATCAGTCAGGAGAAGGTACAAAAGAATTTCCAAGGCATTAGATTTACCATGGAACACAGCGAAGACCGTCACCATCAAGTGGAGAAAATATGGCGCAACAGGGACATTACCAAGAACTGGACGTCCCTCCAAATGTGATGAAAAGACCAGAAGGGAGGCTGCCAAGAGACCTACAGCAACATTCAAGGCACTGCAGGAATATCTGGCAAGTACTGGCTGTGTGGCACATGTGACAACAATCTCCCGTATTCTTCATATGTCTGGGCTATGGGGGAGAGTGGCACGATGGAAGCCTTTTCTTAAGAAAAACACCCAAGCCTGGCTAAATTTTGCAGAAACACATCTGAAGTCTCCCAACCGCATGTGTTCTGGTCTGATGAAACCAAGGTTGAACTTTTTGGCCATAATTCCAAAAGATATGTTTGGCACAAAGACAACACTGCACGTCACCAAAAGAACACCGTACCCACAGTGAAGCATGGTGGTGGCAGCATCATGCCAAGGGGCTGTTTATCTTCAGTTGGATCTGGGTCCTTAATTATGGACAGTTCCAAATACCAGTCAATATTGGCACAAAACGTTCAGGCAAAATAAAGTCTATTGCAAAATAAAAAAAATATTTTAACTACAAAAAAGGCATTTTAAAAATGGGGTTTTTGCAAAAAGTAATAAACCATTATTTTCATTATTTTTTTTGTTTATTTTTTTTAATTCATCAGGTAAAAGAAAAACCTATGCAAATTGCATATTTTTCGCACACAGGTAAGCGAGCACCTGATCACAGTGATGGTTTGATGCTGCGTACGCAACTTAACCCCTTCCCAACCGCTGACGTACATGGCACGTCCAGTCGGGAAGTCCCCTTAACGACCGTGGATGTACGTAGTAGGTCACGGTCTCCTAACCTCCCTCCCTCCCTATACTCTCCTCTCTCGCTGGGCTCCCATGGCAGACTGGCAGGCTGAAGCCTTTTCAGGGGGCCCGGCAGGTGCGATGACGTCATCACGGTGCTTGATGATGTCATCGCCAGGTGCCCGCAGTAAAAAGCCCTCTATCTCCCCAACCGTTTGTTAGAACAAAACAAATGCTATCCTGTTCAGTGGTGGCACTCACTGACCATTTAATTGCCGAATCGCGATTCAAACCTGGAAGTGGCTGACATCTTGGATGTCAGCCAAGCCTCCGGGTCACCCCCCCCCACTGACATCCTCACCGTGTGTGAGGACGTCAGTGGGCTAGTTAACCCCCAGCTGCCAAGTGGTGATAGGGGAATTATTCTGAACCCCTTGTACCACAATCCGTGGAAGCTAGAGGGTGTTGTTTGATATCATTGGAAAGGCCTGATCATGCCCTTTCCAGTGATACCAAGCATGACTAGGTTTGTTGTAATTATTTTTTTCTAAAAAATTGGTCTGGGGGGGGGGGGTTATAAAATAGAACCTAAACTGGCATTTAACCTGGTGAGCATAAAACGTTCAAAATGAGCTCAGCGCACAGAGGTGAAATGGCTCAGCAGTGAAGAGGTTAAAAAAGCAAAAACATGTAAAAATTGGGTATTTCTAATCTCAGGACAAAATTTTGAAACTATTTAGCCGGGGTCTTTTTTGGCGGTTGTAGATTTTGGGGATTCAATTTCAAAAAATTTTGAATTTTTTTTCTCATATTTTTTTTTTTAATCGTAAATTATATGATACGATGGAAATAAAGGTATCTTTTAGAAAGTTCATTTAATGGCAGGGAAAAACTGCATATAATATGTGTGGGTTACATAAACGAGTAAGGAGAAAATTCGACCTAAACACAAACAGTGCAGAAACGTAAAAACAGCGGCAGGCCCTTTCGCACAGACTTTTTGGTAAAACGGTCCGGTCACTAGGGGGTTAAGCCCAAGTCTGCTTTCTCCCCAAATGAATGTGACTGAACTGGAGGCTTTTGCCCATGACGAATGGGCGAAGATACCCGTAGATCGCTGCAAGACACTTGTGTCAAGCTATGCTTCACGTTTAAAAGCTGTTATAACTGTAAAAGGATGTTGTACTAAGTACTAAGATTGAATGTCACTTGGGGGTTGAATAAAACTGATAATGATGTGAGCACAGAAAAGACATTTGTGGTTATTTCATTATAAATGTTATGTTATATTTGTCTGACCTACACGTGCCTCTTTGATTTAATTGTAAGCAAGATGACTGAATGATCAAAATCAATGTCAAACTGGCCAAAACACTCAATTTCAGTGGGGGTTGAATAATTTTGAACACAACTGTATTTTCATTATCGATGATTAGTTGTTTCAGCCCTAATAAAAATACTCAATTTATTTCAATTTGAAAAATGTAAACAGGTGAATCCCATAGGTTTCATTGTGACAAAAAACATTGGGTCATTATGTCAAATTCAGTGCAATTCGGCATTCTGGCAATAGACTCCTCAATGGTTTCCAATGGGACAATTTGATGGTGCCGAATCGGAGACTTGCACCGTATTTCGCTATCAATTCGCCTGTACTTGGCAAATTGAGAGCTTTGTGAATAGTATTGCCGTGAGATTCACCATTCGTTGCAATTCGATGGCAAATTCGGACAGTAGTGAATAGCCCCTGAAATCGTTATTCTAGTAATGGCAGGAAAAAAATCCAGCAAGCGAACAGTAATGTGTGTAATAGCAAAATAGTGAAATAGTATTTTTTTTTTTTTTTTTTTATGTTCTCGCTTCCCCTTTGTCGTGTCTTTTATTATTTTTTTTAAGTTTCCTGCTAAGCCTCTACCTTTTAAGATGCAGAGCACCAATACCCATACACTGAGCCAAAATCCTCTGTCTGGCTCCACTACGTGCCAGTGTTTTATTATGGATATTATCCATGTGCTTTCTGTACAATCTGCACCGTATTGCTTCACCTTTCTGAGACATAAAGTTTGAGGAAGGGCATGTTAGTGTTTTTCTGACCTGCATGCCTCTGCTGAGCCAATTTTATAGGAAAAAGGATTATCAGCAAGTAGTTAGTGGCATCTTTACTCACATTAATTTATACCTATGTGAGGTCTGAGTGGGTATACATACCGTCAGGTCCAGAAATATTGGGACATCAACACAATTCTAACAGCTTTGGCTCTATCCACCACCACAATGGAGTTGGAATGAACCAAACACAATGTGCTTTAACTGCAGACTGTCAGCTTTAACGCCGCAGGACGTTCCATGACGTCCTGGCGGCAGGCTTTGAAGCCTCGGCCCCTCCCTGCAGCCTGCGCGCGCTGACTCGTGGCGCGCGTCATTGGCTGCACAGGGACGGCCTGAAATCAGGCCGTCCACTGCAGCCAATGATGCGCACTGCGCGCCGGCTGCGGGGGAGGGCTCGGAATCAGTGCCGTGCGATGGCACCTGTCGGCGAGGCGTACCTGTACACCTCGCGAAATCGACCCCTTAAGGGCGCCACCCCTGCGGGTTAATTTGAGGGTATGTACATCCAACTCAGGTGAACGGTGTAGGACTTACAGCAGTTTGCAGATGTGCCTCCCACTTGTTAAGGGACCAAAAGTAATGGGACAATTGGCTTCTCAGCTGTTCCATGGCCAGGTGTGTGATATTCCCTCATTACCCCAATTACAATGTGCAGATAAAAGGCCCAGAGTTCATTTCAAGTGTGCTATTTGCATTTGGAATCTGTTGCTGTCAACTCTCAAGATGAGATCCAAAGAGCTGTCACTATTAGTGAAGCAAACCATCATTAGGCTGAAGAAACAAAACAAACCCATCAGAGAGATAGCAAGAACATTAGGCGTGGCCAAAACAACGGTTTGGAACTTTCTCAAAAAGAAGGAACGCACCGGTGAGCTCAGCAACACCAAAAGACCCGGGAGACCATGGAAAACAACTGTGGTGGATGACCGAAGAATTCTTTCCCTGGTGAAGAAAACACCCTTCACAACAGTTGGGCAGATCAAGAACACTCTCCAGGAGGTAGGTGTATGTGTGTCAAAGTCAACAATCAAGAGGGTTCACCACAAGATGTAAACCATTGGTGAGCCTCAAAAACAGGAAGGCCAGATTAGAGTTTGCCAAACAACACCTAACAAAGCCTTCACAATTCTGGAATAAGATCCTATGGACAGATGAAACCAAGATCAACTTGTACCAGAGTGATGGGAAGAGAAGAGTATGGAGAAGGACAGGAATTGCTCATGATCCTAAGCATACCACCTCATCAGTGAAGCATGGTGGTGGTAGTGTCATGGCGTGGGCATGTATGGCTGCCAATGGAACTGGTTCTCTTGTATTTATTGATGATGTGACTGCTGACAAAAGCAGCAGGAAGAATTCTGAAGTGTTTCAGGCAATATTATCTGCTCACATTCAGCCAAATGTTGCAGAACTCATTGGATGGCGCTTCACAGTGCAGATGGACAATGACCCAAAGCATACTGCAAAAGCAAGCAAAGAGTTTTTGAAGGGACAGAAGTGGAATGTTATGCAATGGCCAAGTCAATCACCTGACCTGAATCCCATTGAGCATGCATTTCACTTGCTGAAGACAAAACTGAAGGGAAAATGCCCCAAGAACAAGCAGGAACTGAAGACAGTTGCAGTAGAGGCCAGGCAGAGCATCACCAGGGATGAAAGCCAGCGTCTGGTGATGTCTATGCGTTCCAGACTTCAGGCTGTGATTGACTGCAAAGGATTTGCAACCAAGTATTAAGAAGGGAAAGTTTAATTTATGATTATTATTCTGTCCCATTACCTTTGGTCCCTTAACAAGTGGGAGGCACATCTGCAAACTGCTGTAAGTCCTACACCGTTCACCTGAGTTGGATGTACATACCCTCAAATTAAAGCTGACAGTCTGCAGTTAAAGCACATTGTGTTTGTTTCATTCCAACTCCATTGTGGTGGTGTATAGAGCCAAAGATGTTAGAATTGTGTCGATGTCCCAATATTTCTGGACCTGACTGTATATCTGAGGTGTGCGCAGGCAGGGGGTAAATGGGGTGTCTGGCCATACATTTCAATATTAACATAAACTGAACAGGCTTTCAGCAAAATTTATATAAAATAAATTATTTATTGGCGTCACATGACTTTAACCTCCCTGGCATTTTGGTATTTTCAAATTTTCTTGTCAAAAAGTGGTGTGATTTATTCCCCCCCCCCCCTCCTCTCCCTTAGCGGTATCCCGAGTGTGGCTCGGGGGTTAAATTCCTATGTTGGAAGCGGTAAACCCGACCAACACTCGGGATACCGCTGGATACATCACCTCTCCCTGCGCTCCCTCGATGTCACCGCAGTCTCCTCCGATTGCGACCTGTGGTGAAAAGCAGAATGACTGGAGAATGGAAAATTCTAGGTGAAAATGACCAAACCTGAAAAATTCTCCCATTCATCTCACTTTCCAAATCGGCTATTTTAACCTAGAATTTTCCATTCTTCATACATTCTCCTGCTTTTCCCGCTCTCTGAATAACCCTGTATGTTTCTATCCATCTGAATTGCGTTTCTTTTCACTTTTCTCCTACACGTCTCTCTTTCATCGCGCGCCTCGTGATGTTTTAGTGTAATAACAATGTTGTAAGAGGCTTGTCCTCCAGGGATTGTGCGCACTGAGGTCCCATAATAAGACCGTGGCACATTGTATCAATCTTGAAATGCTAAGGAGCCTTATTGTGAGAAATGCAGAAACGAAGATTCGACGCTCAGTCAACTTTATAACAAGCGTGCGCGTTTGCAAATAGCTTGGAGCGGAGCTGGGCAGCTATAGCGGTCAAGGGAACCACCTCTACGCTGATGACACTCAGATCTACCCCTGATCTCTCTCCCCCTGTCCTTTCAAAAGTCAGTGACTGTTTATCTGGCATCTCCTCCTGGATGGCCTCCCACCACCTAAAGATCAACATGTCAAAGACTGAACTCCTACTTATTCCTCCCTCCAATGCCTCCCCACCTCCTGACTTCTCTATCACGGTGGAGGGTATCACCATCTCCCCATCAAACCAAGTTCGCTGTCTTGGAGTTACACTTGACTCTGCTCTTTCCTTCATCCCCCACATCCAGTCTCTTTCCTCCTCCTGCCGATACCAACTGCGTAATATTTCCAGAATTCGGCCATTTCTTACCGCTGTCACCACAAAACAACTCATACACGCCCTGGTAATCTCCCGACTCGACTATTGCAATAATCTCTTATCTGGCCTCCCTCTGTCCCGCCTCTCCCCCCTACAATCCATCCTGAACGCCTCCGCCAGGCTAATTCACCTCACCCGCCGCTCTGTCTCTGCCGCTCCCCTCTGCGAGTCCCTTCACTGGCTCCCCATCCACTGCAGAATTAAGTTAAAAATCCTTATCCTTACCTACAAAACCCTCACTAACTCAGCTCCCCACTACCTGTCCTCACTAATCACCAAATACACCCCAGCCCGCTCCCTAAGGTCAAACAGTGACCTGCGCCTAGCTTCTCCCCGCATCACCTCTTCCCATGATAGACTGCAGGATTTCTCACGCGCAGCCCCCACTCTCTGGAACGCTCTCCCTCGTACTGTCAGACTTTCCCCTAACTTCTCTTCCTTCAAACGCTCCCTTAAAACGTTCCTATTTAGGGAAGCCTACCACCCAACTCACTGACACAACCATCAATCACTCTCACCTTACAGTCCTCTCCTCCTGTTTCCAACCCCAACCCTCCTAGATTGTGAGTTCCTACGGGAATAGGGCCCTCATCTCCTCCTGTACTGTTTGTCAAATGTTGTTCAATGTATTGTATTGTAACCCTGTCTATACTGTGCTTATTGTACAGCGCTGCGGAATATGCTGGCGCTTTATTATTATTATTATTCTTTATTTATAAAGGCAAACTACAGAGGGATATGTATGAAAAGCTGTGCCTGGCGTAATCTGTTAGGCCCTGGCACAGTGACGTCACATGAAAAAAGCAAATTCAGGTTTCACGCTGGGAAGGTTATGCGGAGTGCAACGCTCATATGAACCCTAGCTCAGGTCACAGAAACCCGACGGAAGCGAATAAACAACATTTATATCAAGCTTATGTATACGTTAACTTCTGTATTTACTAAAATGACCTACATCTAAACTGGGAGCCAGGGTAGCTGCCTCTTTGTTAGGACTTCTAAATATCCATAGAGGATCCTGCTGGCTCTCGAGAATTATTATTACTATCCTTTATTTATATAGCGCCACATATTGTGCAGCGCTTTACAAGATCAGTGTACAAGGGGTTAATACATTATAATACCACACATGGATGATCTGATTCGGAGGACCCTGTTCCCAAGGGAATTTACAATCTATGAGATGTATAAGTATTTTGTGAGGTAGCGTGTCCATATCGTTAGGTGTCTTGCCCAAGGACACTCGCTGGTGGCGTTTACTGAGTGGGATCGGGTCGTCTTTCCATGATTGTAGAGTAGCGACCTGGTGGTTAGGTTGAACCGGCTTCTCGTAAAGTCGAGACTTGCTTCTCCACAGTTGTATTGGAGGGATGTGCTGAACGGGATTTGACTTGCTTCTCCACGGTCGAAGGGTAGAGATGTTACCACAGGACTCCACAGCCGATACTGTGTGGTGGCAAGTATGTACCGTTAGGTGTCTTGCACATGGACACTTACTGGAGAGGTGCTCTGGCCGGATTCCAACCTGGGTCTCCGCGGTTATAGAGCAGTGATGTTACCTCTACTCCTGTGCTTGTTTTTAGGAGTCAGGCACCTTCCTAAATAGACACGTGTAGATTCATCCAGATATTTAGGCGTCCCAGTGGTAATATTATGCTACCTGGCTCCTGCATTTGGCAAAGGGGTGTTTGTGTGTATCGAGTCTGCGTCATGCGAGGCTCTGTTTACAGCACAATAAAGTTAATGACTAACTTGTGACTGGGTGTTGGTGTTTTTATAGTAGTTTTGTGCGACACATTCTGCGGTATATCGAGGCACCTGTGGCGCAGTACAACATTCAATCTCAAACCATGTCTCCCACGCATTAAATCCCCCGTCCCAGAGTACGGGTCCAGCCACTGGACTTGCCATTGTGTAAGCTCTACTACCAAGGTCAACTCCAACCTCTCTTGCTGATCCCTATGCTATCACTCACGTTTAATTGCGTCCATCTCCAAGACACAATGTCGTGTGAGACGGTGGGAAATGACTTTTTATTAATGGCACCCATCGATCTTGAATAGAGTGAAAACACGCGGCTGCTTCCCATTTAGCGGCGGTAAAGATTTGGGCACGAGATCTTCTCATCGCTTGCGCCTCGGGCTAATCCTTCACGTTGTTCCTTCACGGAAAGGTGGATTTCATTCGGGGAGCTCCAGTGGGTCGAGCACGGTGAATTCTCTATTGAGGGAGCTGCCACCGTACGTTGCCATACTGCTCACCTGCCTTTCCACCTTTAGTTGTGTGTGCCGAAGTCGCCCAGGGTCGTTTTAGGTGTTGTTCTGCCAGAAATGTATCCCTTCGTTCCCTATACCGCCCCCCCCGCCCCGGTGTTGAAGGTGTCCAGTGCAGTTTTTCTCGTTTCTATTGGATCGCCACCTTAAATTTGCCGAAGTAGCCGCAGTTTACTCATTTTACCGCGGGATGACCGTGGTGCCGTTGTTCTTCATTGTTCAGCATTATTTGAAGCCACTTCCGTTGTTGAATTTTGCTTCTGGTCAGCCGAAGTTCACTGTGGTTACAATAACGGTGATGCTTGCAAAGGGTGGTGAGGGAGTAGCTGCTATTCCGTATGTGGCACACGTGTTCCTGGGCTGCCGCGACACCAACGAGAACTATTTCAGCCATAACCTTAAACTGTACATCTGTATCTGGGTGTGACGCATGGAGACACCTTTATGTTTTGGAGCCGCCTCTTTCTCTCTCTATATATTTTATTATCGGTGTATTATGTATAATTATTTCCTGGCTTCCCTCCATTCTAAGCCTTTGCTCCAGGCGCTCACGAGCGTGCATATTTTAATTTTCCATTTATTTTTGCTATGCTGAGACATGCTGCACGAGCCAAGCAGGTTCAGGAGGTGTTTTTGATGGGTTCGCGGCCTGCCGAGCGGCACATTTTGCCCCTTTTGTAAATCCATGGTAAGACACACCTTGAATATGCCGTGTGATTTTTGGGCACCTGTCTTAAGAAAGGATAATGGTGCTAGAAAAAGAGACGGCAACTAAATTAATAAGGGGAATGTAAGGGTTAAGTTATGAGGAAAGGCTAACAAGCTGAAACCTGTTTAGTTTAGAGAAATGCGCCTTAGAGGGGATCTGATAACTTTATATAAATATATATGCGGGGCCTTAGAGGGGATCTGATAACTTTATATAAATCTATGCGGGGCCTTAGAGGGGATCTGATAACTTTATATAAATATATACAGGTCCATTATAAACCAGTGTCTGGAAACCTATTCATTAACAGGACTATACACAGGACACGAGGTCACCCATTTAGACTGGAGGAAAGGAAATTCAGCCTAAAGCATAGGAAGGGTTATTTTACAGTGAGAACAATAAAGCTGTGGAATTCTCTGCCTGTTGAGGTGGTTGGGTCAGAGACTGTCCAGACTACAATGAGTAGATTTCGCTGTTGCAGATGAAGTCGTCCCAGCGTTTTCTCAGTAGCTTGTACAAGAGATCTATAGTTCTAGATCTTAAAGGGCCAGCACCACCAAAAAATTAAATGTCCTTATTGTGTTTACTTGATGTTGCTGATATCTTATGTGCTTTGTTTTTCTCTTTATGTGTCACTGGGTGCATCCATTGTGTGATATTTCCCTCTATGTGTCACTGGGTGCATCCATTGTGTGATATTTTCCTCTATGTGTCACTGGGTGCATCCATTGTGTGATATTTCCCTCTATATGTGTCACTGGGTGTATCCATTGTGTGATATCTTCCTCTATATGTGTCACTGGGTGCATCCATTGTGTGATATTTTCCTCTGTGTCACTGGGTGCATCCATTGTGTGATATTTCCCTCTATGTGTCACTGGGTGCATCCATTGTGTGATATTTTCCTCTATGTGTCACTGGGTGCATCCATTGTGTGATATTTCCCTCTATATGTGTCACTGGGTGTATCCATTGTGTGATATCTTCCTCTATATGTGTCACTGGGTGCATCCATTGTGTGATATTTTCCTCTATGTGTCACTGGCCACTCGCTGAGTGCAGCTAGTGCGCTGAGCCCTGCAAGGCTTGATTTTTCCCCCCCCCCCATAGAGGATCGCACTTATCCCCGTCAACGCGCGTCTAGCATTTTGACGGGGAGGCTTTGTGCACAAACGCTTGTAGTGCGCTCTATTCGTGCACGCGTTACAGTGTGTGTGACCGGTCCCGTCACAGTGTAGGCATGTCAGTACGGTCGCACCTGGTGCGTTTGTCTGACACCGGCTTAACGCTGGCGGCACAATGAACTCTGCCCTCCTTACACAATCACTGCGACTAATAATAATGTGGCAAACGCTCGCCGCGTCCCAGCCCCATAATGTTTACATAAAACGGGTATATTCCTGATAGTCTATTCAGAACGTGAGGCAGACTGTTATTTGCCGTGCTATAGCGCCATCTATGTTTATAATGCTTCTTATGTCACGTGACCAGGCTAAGCCAAACCATGAATGGGGGCAAACGACCCCCCCCCCCCACATTAATACGTCTTATTTTATGCTTTCTAGGGAACTTGGAGTCCTCAGTGAGGGCATTTTTATGTAATAATAAAATTATATATATATATATATGAATTATATTTTAGGCCGTGTTAGTCCAGATGCCAAAATCACGAGTATAGCAGTCTGTAGTGATACCTTTTTTATTGGACGAACGTTACATTTGAAGTACAAGCTTTCGAGAGGATTCCTCCCTTCCTCAGGTATAGAAGCTAACTGATCAGAATAATAGAATTAAACATTGGGACAGTCACAGGGCTCACAGTTGGGGGTGTTAGATGTAGTATATCGCCAAATGGCATGGTCAGAGGGGAAAAAAAGGAAACCTTTAATTGTCTCAGGCAAGATGCAATCATGTCCACTTCAAAGGGAATGTGAAAGGACAGAACGAAAGAAAGAAAAAAAAAACACAACACAGTGAGTATGGGGAAGACACAGAAAAATAGGAATTCTGAATATTATGTGACGTTATTATAGTGCGTTAGAATATATATATATATATATATAATTGATTATTGCAAAAAAAAAAAAAAAAAATTATAAAGTTTTTATTGGTTTTCTCTGCTTTTGAACATAATAAAGCAATGACATTACTGTACATAAGGAACCAAAATATCTGCATGTATACAAGATAAGAATGTACATAACGTCAGAAACTGTCAATAATAGGGAACATTCAACTGGGGAAGGGTTACAGTATTATATTCACATTGCAAACCTTTTAACTAAATTACTATATCAGCTGATTCTCAGGTATCGATACGTGAGGTGCACTAGTGTAGGGATGTCGGAAACCATGAAGCATTTGCATAAAGACCTTCATATTGATGGCACAGATCCGTCAGCTACTTGTGCGGCGTATGAGGCCTTTTTCTCCTCCTATATTTATTCTACCACTGGGACTAGTTGTGGTGCATAATCTCGCGATCTCTGAGTCCGGAAATCTAACCACCAGTACCATATGACATGATATTTATCGTATTTACTGCTCCTGGAGAAGAACATCTCTTCCATTTCTCGAACTCCCTCCACTGCCTGTATCCACTCCCATATTGTAGGTGGTGTGACTAGGCGCCACTTCCTGGGGATCAAAGATTTGGCTACATTAAATAATTGTATGGCCAAAGAGTTCCTGATTATAATTTTTTTGTCGTCCGTCCTCTTTTCGGTTCGTGTGGATTCGCTCACCAGAGATCTGTTTAGGTTCTGAGGAATGTGACCGGTAAAGCTGTATTTGGTGGAAGGGATTGGACGGGTCTTCTGCTGTTTGGGCTTCATGTCGTGACTGGCTGTGTCAGAGCGCCGGCCGCACCTTTCTGGTTGTGCGTCTGTGTATGTAAAACGTTACGTATAAAAGATGGTAGACTGGGATATGAGGGATACGACCGTCTGCGGAGCAAGCCTATAAAACCTACAATAGAACGGAGGAAAAATAATCCAACGGATTTCTTTTGTTATGGTTATTCTTGAAAGCCGTATTCCTGTTCATTATGTATGAGGGATGGTCCAAAACGAAGGATAAAATCAAAGAAATAATCATACCCATGCAAAATATACATATTTTCCCCTAAAGCTCGTTTAGTCAGCTTTTCTCGACATAATCGCTGCCAAACTCCTTTTTTTTTCTCTTTTCTTGCAATGCACCCACTTCCAAAATACCCCCAAAAATCACCTCCAGAGACAACTGCCTTCAAGTTGTCAGACTTCCCATCTTTGAACGTGACGAGGAACTTTTTCGCAAACTCAACTCCAGCAGGTTTAAACCAAGAAGCGCGCCTGCTGGGTTCCGTGTTTGTTGATGTCCAACTCTTCACGAAGAATCCTCGGCGTGCTTGTTTTTGGAATGTCAACCTGCTCCACAAGCTTTTTGAGACTGGTTTGAGGTTACTGATCCAGAAATGCCTTTCCCTTGGCCACCATGGTCTCATTCGTAGACGTGTGGGGGTGTCCCTTTTCTTTTCCTTGTTTCCTTTGCTTTTTCAGTTGTATGTGACGGCCATCACCACATTCCTTCATTTATATAGCGCCACATATTGCGCAGCGGTTTACAAGATCAGTGTACAAGGGGTTGATACATTGGAATATCACACATGGATAATGACCTGATTCAGGAGACCCTGTTCCTAAGGGAATTTACAATCTATGAGATGTACAAGTATTTTGTGAAGTAGAAGCATCTGTATCATTAGGTGTCTCACCCAAGGACACTCGCTGGTGGCGTCTTTTGAGTCGGATCGAGTAGGCTTTCCACCGCTTTGAGTCATTGCTTGTCTTCATGATCCTGTTTTTTTTTAGAGAAATATTAGGCTTTCCTGGAAGTGGCATCATTATTTCATTGCTTTTTGACCTTCCTTCATAAATGGAGAAGACCTTAGACTTGAAACGGGTAGCTGTCACGCCTTAGGGGAGGGATATGTTTGTGTCGCATTGTGTCAGGAGCATCTGAGGTTTGGGAGACCGATTTACTAGCTGGAGATATGTCTCTGTAACGTTCTTGACTTATGTGTCCCTCTAATTTACGATGGTAATGTGGGCCACCGATAACACTGGTTAAAAGAAAGCCAGTCTGAGCCTTTGTTTCCAGCTGTTTTGGGGTTTCTGTTGAATTTTATCCAGATTTCTCCTGAAGCTGCTATCTTGGGAGTGAAGTCGATCCAAATTGGTCACAATTGAAAATGATCTCTAGTTGTTGCTAGGAAATCCGTATTTACAGAAAGGGATCTGCCACAACATCACCACCCCATGTGTCCATCCCTTCCCTACATCTCAACCCACCAGCCCAGCCTTGTCTTCACAATCTGTCGTCTCTGCAACATGTAACACCGCTCGGTGGGTGATGAGCGATATTTTTTTTTTTTCTTTTTCTTTTAAATCTTTTTTGATTTTGGTCTCCTATGGTAGGAATGTTACTTTGAGAGAGGTCTGATCTGCAGCTTCTGGTCACTCTCTGTTCCTTTGTATATGTCCAGTTCAGGTGGACTCGTTACTTTGTATGCAAGATATGCTCGCTATGCGCCGCTCTGATTATACCAGCGCAATAACTTTCCCTCCTTTCCTATTTATCGTGAACCAACGAAGATTTACATTCCTCCTGTGTCAGGATCATTTTTGCTTTAGTTTCAGAATCTGGTTATTTGATATCATTTTGTTTCCCGGCCATAGGGGAACCTTTTGCGTTTTTTATTTGTCACATGTCCTTTATGTGTCTGTCGGTTTGTGTCGGCCTGAGTTAAGGCAGCAGCTTTTCTTAGTGGCAATTTATTAAAAGATACATTTTATTATCCACCATATCGTGCTTCTAAGCCGCTTCCTAGGAGCAGGGTTACCCCCATGATATTCTGACCACGATATTGGTTTATTCCAGCTGTATTGTGTTACACCATGTACGTTAAGATACAAAGTGTTTTTTAGTACTTTATTTAGCTTTTTTCTTATGTTACTCTTTTCACATGTTTTCCAGATTAACTGGACCCTCTGGATATGTGACGGACGGACCAGGAAACTACAAATACAAGACAAAGTGCACATGGCTCATTGAAGGACGGTGAGTGCGCACCGGGTCACTTTTTTTCTGCGATTCATGTTGTATTGTTATTGTATTGATATTTTTTTGGCCCCCAAAAACACACTAGGTCTTCTTTTCGGGGTAGGTCTTTTTTTTTTTTTTTGGCGGTGTACGACTGGTATCACTCCGCCTGTGACAGGAGCCGGCGTTTGAGGAAGCATCGGCTAAGGCTGCGGCCACACGAGCGTTCTTTGAGCAGAAGGAACGCACTGAGTGTGTCCTTGTGACCACACTTCCCTGCGCCCGTTGCAGTTTTGTGAAGGCTGGACGGGGTGGGTCACATGGTGCAGCGTGCGCACGAATTGCGTGGACTACCACTGGACGTGTTTTCAGCCTACCCGTCAAACCTCTACGACTGACGCAGGAGGGGCTTCAAAGCATGATCCTCCACAGGAGGATGGCACTGTGTAGCGCTGAGTGCTCAGCGAGGTGGCCACACTGGCATCACAGTGGAAGGAACGTCCAGTCTCACGGATGTTCCTTCTGCTCAAAGAACACTTGTGTGACCGCAGCATTATGCGGCTCTGCTGCCGCCTCTCTTCCTCTGGCGCCGGTATCACTGATTCTCTGCCGCGACTCTTCCAGTTGCCCTATAACTAGGTCTTATTTTCGGGGTAGGTCTTATAATTTACCAGTTATCAAATAAACACACTAGGTCTTCTTTTCGTGGAAACAGGGGTATTGGGGTTGAAAGAACAATGAATCGATAATGAGAATGGTTAACCATTGATCGCTCTTTGTACAGCGCACACGTTCTTCACCTCGGCTGAATGGAGAAGACGCGGCGCGTGGCTTTACTCTGTATTGTTATGTTGGGCACAACCAGTTCTTTTTTTATTTAATTTATAGCAGTAGCCGAGCTATCGCGCAGGCTGTGCGGCGATGCCACTGGCTAGTTACAACCGAGCCGCTTTACCAACCGCTCGAGTCGTAATACTTTCCAGCCGCAGGTGAGAAAACACCATGGACGTTGCTGTTGTCAGCTCCCGTAGTCCACAGGACTCCAGGGAGACGGACGTGAGCGAGATCCGTCAGGGAAAGCGGAAGGATTCATTGAGGAACACTGGGTGCTATTTGTTCCTCTTACCGCGGAGCGAGAATGTGGCGGATCGAAGGGGAGTATGGGATCTTTGTGGTGGTTTAGATTATTGCGTTACGGGATTGTGCTGAAGCATCAATTCTCATTTTTAGTTTAGATTCCTGAGTAATGTCAGGCGCAGATGAAGCATGAGCTCCTTTTCCATCTGCTCGGGGCACATTAACATCTCCCATACACATTATAGGCGACCTTAATGTACAGTAACCAAGCGCAACATGTGAGACGCAAGCTCAGCTTTTCACGCGTGGAATAGGACGTGTTAAAATTAAGCCTAGCATCGGGTCATTTTGCGGCACGGCTCTCGCGCTGTGCTTGGCGTCCAGGCTGTGATCTGACTCCTCACATGAGAATTTCCGTCTAAAACATGGGTGAGAAAAAAAACCTATATTGTTAAAAATAAATTTATGATCAAGTACCTTTTAAGAACTTCCTGGCTCAGGTTTGTTTCCATCGCACTTTCTAATTCTGCCAATCACATCATTTTTTGTTCTTTTTACCCCCTTGTTAGCCCCTCGCTGGGATATGTGGCGTTTTAATAAATCTGTGCGTGTTTTTTTCCTCTGTCATAAGGCCGGGCGAGGCTCCGGTCACCCGGTAAACATGCTTTTTATCTGATTTGAACATTGACTTGTAACAAAGTCAGGAAATCTCTGCGGTGACGGCCGGGACTAATCTGTGCTCTTACTGCTTTCTAGATCTCACCAGATCGCTGGCCAGATTTACAGGACCTTTCTAATGCTTCAAAGCCATTGTTCTCAGACAATATGTATGACATACCGCTCTTTATCATATATTTATATACCTCACATGGCTGCTTGAACATCAGATTGAAATCTGTACTGTCAAACCCAACCAGGTCACCTTTGACTCTTAAAATGTATTTGTGTGTGTATGTAATATCTAATTTCCTCCTTTGCCCCGTGCACCCCCTTTCCTCCCCGCGCGCCCCTTTCCTCCGCGCGCCCCTTTCCTCCGCGCGCCCCTTTCCTCCGCGCGCCCCTTTCCTCCGCGCGCCCCCTTTCCTCCGCGCGCCCCTTTCCTCCGCGCTCCCCCCTTCCTCGCGCGCCCCCTTTCCTCCGCGCGCCCCTTTCCTCCGCGCGCCCCTCCTCCCGCGCGCGCCCCTTTCCTCCGCGCGCCCCTTTCCTCCGCGCGCCCCCTTCCTCCGCGCGCCCCCTTCCTCCGCGCGCCCCCCTTCCTCCGCGTGCCCCCCTTCCTCCGCGTGCCCCCTTCCTCCGCGTGCCCCCTTCCTCCGCGCCCCCCTTCCTCGCGCCCCCTCCTCCACGCGCCCCCTTCTGCCGGCGCCCCCTTTCTCCGCGTGCCCCCTTCCTCCTCGCGCCCCCTTCCTCGCGCCCCCTTCCTCCTCGCGCCCCCTTCGCGGCGCGCTTCCTCCTGGCGCGCCCCCCTTCCTCCTGCGCGCCCCCCCTTCCTCCGCGCCCCTCTTCCTCCTCGCGCCCCCCTTCCTCCTCGCGCCCCCCTTCCTCCTCGCGCCCCCCTTCCTCCTCGCGCCCCCTCCTCCTCGCGCCCCCCTTCCTCCTCACGCCCCCCCTTCCTCCGCGCGCCCCACCTTCCTCCGCGCCGCCCCCTTCCTCCGCGCGGCCCCCTTCCGCCCTCCTCCGCGCGGCCCCCTTCCGCCCCTTCCTTCGCGTCCCCCTTTCCTCCTCGCGCCCCCCTTCCTCCTCGCGCCCTCCTCCCCCCCCTCCCCCGCGCGCCCCTTTCTCCCCCCGTGCCCCCCTTTCCTTTCCTCCCCGCGCCCCCCTTTCCTTTCCTCCCCGCGCCCCCCCGTGCCTTTTCTGTCGTTTTCTAATAGTGAGCTGAAGACAGATAAAGCATCCAACAATACAGCTGGTGTATTTCAGGAAGAGCGTTGTTTTTTCTTCATTTTATGCGTATAAGATTCTGTTTTGCCTTAGCTTGTATCTCCTCGCTGAAGACTTGATTTGGGGGGGGGGGGGGGGGGGCGGGGGGGGGCATTATATAGGTTGACCATCATTTATCTGAAATGTAACAAAATCTTTTTTCTGAGCTGACCTGACCCGAAAAGTATAGGCAGGATATCTACCCCTGTGAAATGTGTCGACCTGAGCCTGTTGACTTCTCATTCAATGTGCAGAGCCTCTCGGGTGCAGGATGCTCTGCGGGGATCATTCTCCCTGCATAACGGCAGAGCTGTGTGTGTAAACCCCGGAGCACATACTGTGTAACAGAGCTTTTCATGCCTGCGATTGTAACGTGTCTCTTGTGTTTGCAGTCCCAATGCAGTGCTGCGTCTGCGCTTCATTCACTTCGCCACCGAGTGCAGCTGGGATCATCTGTACGTTTATGACGGGGATTCAATCTACGCTCCTCTAGTCGCAGCCTTCAGGTGAGCATTAAGCTTCTGCTTTCCATATGTAAAACTCGCTGCTCCCTGCATGGGGGTAACAGGTGTCACACGAGCTTTAATGTCTCCAGACGACACGGGACGACAGGCCGTCTGTTGGTTCTCACCTGTCATACCGCATACACACCTGAGTCCTGTTTTTCCCCTCTATAGAACGATGGCAAGGTTAAAGCTGCTATTGGTTCTACTACAGAGCCAGCCGGCCGTGCAGCAGATACTGTGAGGCCTCGCAGCGTTCCTGATCACATCCAATCAAATGCATTTTATGACCGCTGCTTGCTGTAGCCCATCACTTTTCACACACTGCCTGTCGGCATGCTTTTACCCTAACCCGCCACATGTCTATAAAACACGATTTTGTCAGGCACGCACGATCGGACGAAGTAGAGGGAAAACACAAAAACCAACCTTATTCTAATCGCACATTGCTTGCAGATCCCAAAAAATTGATAGACAAGGGGAGAGTATTCCCTCATTCGGATTGACAGCACACTACGAAGAGTCACAATCTCAGTCTAAATCCTTTTTCTTAAGAAAACAAAACTTTTAAGCACTTTATAACGGCGCTACAGTGCTCTGAGGTTGCTGTGGTGCCTGGAGAGCACGAATTGCGCACGCTACAGCGGACGTGCTGAAAGCCTCCCCGTCGACACGCTATGAGACGCGTTCAGCGGGGCTGCAAAGCGTGGCTCTCCATACGAGAATCGAGCCTTGCAGCGCTGAGCGCACTAACTGCACTCGGCGAGGTGGCCACACGGGCGTCAGAGTGGAAGGATTGTCCACTCTCAAGGACGTTCCTTCCGCTCTGCAAAACGCTCGTCTGACCCCGGCCTAAGGCTTCAAATAACTCCCAGGGACTAATAAATGTAACTTATTCCGCTTCTCCCGTGTGGTATCCGCGTGGCTTTCCTTTGGCTTCGCTGCGCCCACATTTGGATTTAGTGTCGTCACAATCCCAGCCTCCTCCCACACGCGTGTCCTCCTTATATAACCGTTTAAAATCTCCAAAATGATTTCTAATCTAAACGTTTTCCTAAAGCATGTCAATAAATGTTTTTTCTATCAACACCTTCACTGCCAAGTGATTTTTGTTGAAAACATTTTTATCATAACATTTGAAACATGGGATGTGAAGATAACCGTTAAATATAGCGGAAAAATAGACGTTTCGCACAGAAGTTGTTATTCTGAGATGGTTAAAAAATTTAATGTTAATTCTCTCATTTTAGTTTTTTAATGTATTCGTTTATCCGTTACAGAAATATTGTTGAAGTGTAAGATTCTGCGTTCTAGGTGGCATCATTTATCTTAAAAAATGTCAAATGGGGTCTGCATTATCAGCATACAGGCAGAATAGACCTTTGTGTTACATACAGTAAATGTGATAGAGATAAATTCCTGCTTATCGGGATTTGTAGTGATCATAATGAGATTATTAGCAATGCAATATCTGTATGTTCTGCATAATGCCTGTGTATGGCAATTACAGCAACACCTTGTATCTGTATGTGCTGCATAATGCCTGTGTATGGCAAATACAGCAACACCGTGCATCTGTATGTGCTGCATAATGCCTGTGTTTGGCAGTTACAGCAACACCTTGTATCTGTATGTGCTGCATAATGCCTGTGTATGGCAATTACAGCAACACCTTGTATCTGTATGTGCTGCATAATGCCTGTGTATGGCAAATACAGCAACACCTTGTATCTGTATGTGCTGCATAATGCCTGTGTATGGCAATTACAGCAACACCTTGTATCTGTATGTGCTGCATAATGCCTGTGTATGGCAATTACAGCAACACCTTGTATCTGTATGTGCTGCATAATGCCTGTGTATGGCAATTACAGCAACACCTTGTATCTGTATGTGCTGCATAATGCCTGTGTGGTAATTACAGCAACACCTTGTATCTGTATGTGCTGCATAATGCCTGTGTATGGCAATTACAGTGACACCATGTATCTGTAA
>RXON01002907.1:0-45261 GCA_009667805.1 Leptobrachium leishanense | reverse complement strand
CAGCTGGAGAAAGATCAATTTGTCAGGACATTCCTGATTTTTAAGGGTGGAATGAGTTCTGGGTGTGAGTGATGGGCGTGAGTGATGGGTGTGAGTGCCGGGTGTGAGTGATAGGCACAGCATGGACAAAAGCTTCACATTGATCTCAGGGTAATAAACCCCATTGCGTTTCATAGCGGCCCTTACGGACGACACGCCTGGACCACTTCCTCACGTACACCTCAAAGCCTCCGCACTGCGCAGCGGCAGGAAATGGCACATTTTGGGTAAAAATAGTTGATTAGTAAAATTAGAGGGTGTTGGACGCATGTCTTTTTTCAGCCTATGTAACATACATGGCTATTCAGAGAGAGGTGAAAACCTAGAGAATTGGCAGAAGAAGAGAACAATCTAGACCAAATAGCCGATTTGGAAAGTGAGATAAATGGGAGAATTTTTCTGGTTTGACATACAGGGTTATTTAAAGAGAATCGAAAAGTCGCCGCACGTTCGGTGACTTTTCGTTCTCTTCAATTCGGTGCAATTTGGCGATCCCATTTCGGCGACCCTGCGGTGTATTCAGCAAGCACCACAGGGACGCCGTAATGCAGGGAAAAGCCGCCGCAAACCCGCCGAAAACTCACCACAAAACCCAGCGAACGCAGGCCGAAAACCCGCAAAAACATCTGGATTAACCCCACCGAACACACCGGAGAAACCCGAGCAGGAGCCGATCAGAGCGCAGAGCAGCCGCCGGAAAAACCCGACATCGCAGATGAATAGAGTGATCAAAAAAACAGTTTGCTTGAATGTTTGAAAAGTGAAACGCTGTTTGCAAAGAAACTACTGAGCGAAAATGTCTGAAATTTACATATAAAATCCAATGAATGATAATAAAAAAGGGAAGTTACAGAAAAAAGAAAACACGATTTAAAATAAAATAAAAATTAAATCGGAATAGAATTTTTTGCAAAAGAATCCCGAAAAATGCCTAAAAGATCCTAAACAAATCTATAAATAAAGAGACTCTTTACTGCAGAATATTATAATCAACGGTTTATTAGATATTGAGTTAAAAAGGGAATATTTTTAACATTGAAGCCTATGGGATTCGCCTGAATAAACCTGTCGAATGAAACCACTGAACAGCAGGGCATTTCGGCAACTTTTCTTTGCTGGTTTGTGTTCTCTGAATAGCCGAAGCATTGCTTCTCTATGGGGATTCACTGCCCTCGAACAGGCACCGAACAGGCACCGTATGTGCAGGCAATTCGCCAACATTTGGCGAACTGCCTGCTCTCTGAATAGCCGAATGGCCAGGAAAGGTAACCGTATGCTGAATTTCACTGTTCGGTTCGGTTACCTTTCGGCCACAATTCGGATCTCTTTGAATAACCCTGTATTTTGACCTAGAATTTTCAATTCTCCAGTCATTCTCAAGGTTTTCACCTCTCTCTGAATAACCCTGTATTTTGACCTAGAATTTTCAGTTCTCCAGTCATTCTCAAGGTTTTCACCTCTCTCTGAATAACCCTGTATGTTTCAGACTCAAATGTTTTGCCTCAAATTTTCAGTTTATTTCTAATTGTCCAGGAAATAATGTCAGATACTCATTTATAAATATACACAGGACACACACAGGGTATACACAGCATATACACAGGGCATACACAGGGTATACACACATCATACAAAGGGAATACACAGCATATAAAAAGGGCATACACAGGGTATACACAGGAGCATACACACAGCATACACAGGGAATACACAGCATATGTACAGGGTATACACAGGGTAAACACACAGCATACACACAGCATACACAGGGAATACACAGGACATACACAGGGAATACACAGGACATACACAGGGCATACACAGGGAATACACAGGACATACACAGGGCATACACAGGACATACATAGGGTATACACAGCATACACAGGGAATACACAGGACATACATAGGGTATACACAGCATACACAGGGAATACACAGGGAATACACAGGGTATACACAGGGAATACACAGGGAATACACAGGACATACACAGGGAATACACAGGACATACATAGAGAATACACAGGACATACATAGGAAATACGGAGGACCCTGGCGAAAGTACCAGGGTCGCAGTGGTTTCACTTGCGACCGGGCCCTGGCATTCTGCCACTGGAGGGGGGCCCAGGCAGGCGCCAGATTCCGGCAATCAGCGCCGGAATCTGGGAGCAGCGCCGCCGGCCGTTCCTCTCCCTACGAGTGGCCGCTGGCTTGCAGCTTGGCCGCCCACCTGGGATGGGAACCACCTGACCAGCGCATGAGATCCTCTCGCGAGAACTCGGCTGCGCTAGTCAGGTGGTTCCCGGCGAGCGGCCAAGCTGCATGCTGGCGCTCGAAGGAAGAAGAAGAACGACCACAGAGGTGAGTGCTGGGACCTGGGGGCAATTACATCCATGTGAACTTTAGGCAAATACATCCATGTGAGCTGGGGGCAAATACATCTATGTGAGCTGGGGGCAAATACATACATGTGAGCTGGGGGCAAATACATCCATGTGAGCTGAGGGCAAATACATCCATGTGAGCTGGGGCAAATATATCCATGTGAGATGGGGCAAATATATACCCATGTGAGCTGGGGGCACTATATATCAATGTGAGCTGGGGGCAATATATCCACATGAGTTGGGGGAAATATATATCCATGTGAGCTGGGGGCAATATATATCCATGTGAGCTAGGGACATTATACCCATGTGAGCTGGGGCAATATACACATGTGAGCTGGGGGCAATATAACAACATGAGCTGGGGGCAATATATACCCATGTGAGCTGGGGGTAGTATATATATACGTGAGCTGGGGGCAATACTATCTTTTGTATATTGCAGGGGGAAAAAAAAGTAAAAATATAGATTTTTTGGCCGAGGGGGGCCCTTCATGGATTCTTGCACCGGGGCCCTCAGGTTTCTAGTTATGCCACTGACAGGACCTACACAGGGTATACACAGGACATACAAAGGGAATACACAGGACATACACAGGGAATACACAGGACATACACAGGGAATACACAGGACATACACAGGGTATACACAGGGCATACACAGGGTATACACAGGACATACACAGGGAATACACAGGACATAAACAGGGTATACACAGGACATACACAGGGTATACACGGGGAATACACAGGGTATACAAGGGACATACACAGGGCATACACAGGACATACACAGGACAAGCGTTAGCGCCTCGATGTGTAAGCGTTAGAGCCTCGATGTGTAAGCGTTAGAGCCTCGATGTGTAAGCGTTAGCGCCTCGATGTGTAAGCGTTAGAGCCTCGATGTGTAAGCGTTAGCGCCTCGATGTGTATGCGTTAGAGCCTCGATGTGTAAGCGTTAGCGCCTCGATGTGTAAGCGTTAGCGCCTCGATGTGTAAGCGTTAGAGCCTCGATGTGTAAGCGTTAGAGCCTCGATGTGTAAGCGTTAGAGCCTCGATGTGAAAGCGTTAGAGCCTCGATGTGTAAGCGTTAGAGCCTCGATGTGTATGCGTTAGAGCCTCGATGTGTAAGCGTTAGCGCCTCGATGTGTAAGCGTTAGCGCCTCGATGTGTAAGCGTTAGAGCCTCGATGTGTAAGCGTTAGCGCCTCGATGTGTAAGCGTTAGAGCCTCGATGTGTAAGCGTTAGCGCCTCGATGTGTAAGCGTTAGAGCCTCGATGTGTAAGCGTTAGCGCCTCGATGTGTAAGCGTTAGCGCCTCGATGTGTAAGCGTTAGAGCCTCGATGTGTAAGCGTTAGAGCCTCGATGTGTAAGCGTTAGAGCCTCGATGTGTAAGCGTTAGAGCCTCGATGTGTAAGCGTTAGAGCCTCGATGTGTATGCGTTAGAGCCTCGATGTGTAAGCGTTAGCGCCTCGATGTGTAAGCGTTAGCGCCTCGATGTGTAAGCGTTAGAGCCTCGATGTGTAAGCGTTAGAGCCTCGATGTGAAAGCGTTAGAGCCTCGATGTGTAAGCGTTAGAGCCTCGATGTGTAAGCGTTAGCGCCTCGATGTGTAAGCGTTAGAGCCTCGATGTGAAAGCGTTAGAGCCTCGATGTGTAAGCGTTAGAGCCTCGATGTGTAAGCGTTAGAGACTCGATGTGTAAGCGTTAGAGCCTCGATGTGTAAGCGTTAGAGCCTCGATGTGTAAGCGTTAGCGTCTCGATGTGTAAGCGTTAGAGCCTCGATGTGTAAGCGTTAGAGCCTCGATGTGTAAGCGTTAGCGCCTCGATGTGTAAGCGTTAGCGCCTCGATGTGTAAGCGTTAGAGCCTCGATGTGTAAGCGTTAGCGCCTCGATGTGTAAGCGTTAGAGACTCGATGTGTAAGCGTTAGCGCCTCGATGTGTAAGCGTTAGAACCTCGATGTGTAAGCGTTAGCGCCTCGATGTGTAAGCGTTAGAGCCTCGATGTGTAAGCGTTAGAGCCTCGATGTGTAAGCGTTAGAGACTCGATGTGTAAGCGTTAGAGCCTCGATGTGTAAGCGTTAGTGTCTCGATGTGTAAGCGTTAGCGCCTCGATGTGTAAGCGTTAGAGACTCGATGTGCAAGTGTTAGCATCAGGATAAGTGTGTTTAACACAATCCCCTCATATTACTTCTTCACGCTAAACCCGTTAGTAATCCCTTAGTGCATCAGAGATTGCGTGAGCTTCCTGTACTTTGCGCATCCTATACTTAACATGGTGAGCGCAATCAGTAATTATCATTTCGATAAGTGAGGTACAAAGTCCTAATCGATGGGTTAATATTTTATTATTTTGACAAAATCATATAACACCCCTAACCCCCCCCCCTCAATAAATCAGATTCATACCTCTCATCTCGCGGCGAGGATGGTTGCCCGACCCGCTGCCGCTGGGAGCAGAGTGAGACTGAGGACAAATCGTTCACAATCTCCCTCCACGATCACTCTGCGGCGCTGTGCGATCTTGCGCAAGGCTTGCAGCCCGGAAAGCGCAACCCTCCTTGGAGTCTTATGGACTCCAGGAGGTTATTCTTGCGGCGGCGCTTGAGCCGCACTGCGAGTATCCTAGCGGTTAGCGTTGCGTTCCAGAGCAATGTGCCGAGCTAGCGCCCACCCCGGAATATCACAGTAACATGGGGACATTACGGGGAACCTGCAGGTGCAGATTTTCCTCATGTTAGCGTTAGGGATGGAATAGAGTCCATAGTATGTTACAAACTCAGGAGACAAAATATAAAATACCATAATTTCCAGAGAGTTTCAGCTCTGAGCTCCTACCTGCAGCCACGGAGAGATACAGCAGGAAGCTCAGGGTGCAGGAAGCGGCGGCCGCCATGGTGAGACGGAGCAGCAGCACGCTGTGTGTCTGTGTCGAGTTCTCAGTAGTCGTGTGAAAATGAGGGAGGCAGGAAATAACACGACTTTAACCAAACTGGACGAAGTCTGCGTCATCCAGAGTAACATCGCTCTATTCACTGTGACTCTGTGAATCCCTCACTGTAAAGGGACGCGCTACAAAATATACATTACACTTCATAAATAACTGTGCTGATCCCGTTGACAACCCCTGCCCAATCACTGCTCATTATACATTTATTTTATTTTATTTTAGGTGATTTTACTCACATTTCTTCCCCTCGCCGCACGCTGCTCCTCCTCTTTGTCTCCCAAACTCGGAAATCCGTGAAACTTTTCTGTGCAATTTGTGCTCCTTTACAACTTGTGTAGCGTAGGAACCGCAAATTCAGCAGCGCTACAGGACTCACACACTTAAAGTACACAAGTTCCGTAGCGCCTGCGCAGAGTGATGGATCGGAGCTGCCGGGAAATTCAAAATCCCAACTGCTGGTGACGCTGAGTGGGATGGGAAACTCCTCTGCTTCACTCTGTGATATCTCCAGACCTGCTATATGTAAAATAATATATTTTAATTCCTCATATCTTAAGCACATATGAAGCTTCCATTAGTTGATATGCCCCCCGTAAGCGCAGTTTGAAATGCGTGTTCTAATATCCGTTTAAGCTACAGACAGGCTACTGTTTAGATAAGTTCCCCCTTCCCCCTTCATGACATGTAATTCTGGGCTTAGAAATGTTTTTGTTTCTCCAATAGTTAAAATATAAACCATATGAGGTTAAGTGCAACTATCTCTGACGTGGAAAATGTATCCGTGCCATTTTAACTCTGACGTGATCTGTTTCATGATTGGCTGTTGAACCACACCCTTGTGTTCTATATTAGAGCCTGATAAACAGAAGAATGCTGAGAGTAGTTGTACATATTGTGTGGGTGTCGTTACGTACTGAAACGGACCGACAGCAGCAACAGAGATTTAACTTGCTTGTTTGGTAAATATGAATATGAATATTGATTTGTTTATTTATCACTATATTCTTTCTGGCCACCAGTTCCATGCTCCCCCTGCTCCCTGTTTCACACCCCTCTGTCCCTTAGATTGTAAGCTCATGGGGATTTCTGGCTGAGCACTAGTGTAAAGTGCTGTATTAGCAGAACAATTACCCAAAGAGCAGGGCTGCCTGTTCCTAATGTATCATTATTTATCATGTGTCAGGTTTGTGCTTCCTCACTGTAAAGCACTACAGAATATGTTGACGATATATAAATGTCTGTAACGGTAACTGCAGGCCCTAGTGACATATAACGCTTCAGATGTCTAACACGAGACTGTGCACCATGCCAAGCTCTTATAAACCTTCCCACATTACCTCAAAAAAGGACATCTTGACGCCTGTGCGTTGGAGTAACTTAGGCCACAGCTTTATTATTATTTCAACACCTCATAACAAAAACTTTATATCTTTCCACCTACCCATACTGCTCGGCCTGCAGGCAGGTAACAACCCATAACCAGATCTTGGCCCCTGTGGTCCAGTAGTTCAGAATCCCCTTCTTTAAAGCCCCTCACCAAACCACTTCTACTTTCCGTGAGCTTTTTAATATATTACCCGAAGCTCTTACAATAATTGCAAAAAAAATCCTATAAACATTCCAAAAAATTGTTTAGTCTCCATGGGACAATAGATAAAGAGGGCAAGATAAGGGACCACAATTTACACCCTTTACTCCACCCAGAATATTATGATTTATTCCACCATAAAGGACAGCCTTGTTGCCCTGTCCCTTACTAGGACATACCCTCCTCACCCATTCATGGCACAATCCCACCCAATATGGATGGGTCTTGTCCTTTCAAAACTGGGATGAGACATTAACAATTAAATATCGGGTAAAATAGAAATTTTGCACTGAAAAATATTCTAAAATTGTTAAGAGGTTTAAATAATTTTAAATCTACTCATTTTTTAATCCTCCATTTATTTAGCCTTTACAGAAATATCACTAGGATGAAAGTAGAGATGTGCATGTCGCTTGTTTAGTTTCGGTTCGTCGGTTTTTTGGGGTCTTTTTTTTTTTCTTCGTTTCGGACAGGTTTTGATTTCGTTTCGGGATTTCGGATCGATTTTTGCATTCTGATCAGTTCGGAATTTCAGGACGGTCCCGCATTCTCTTTCAATGGTTTATTTCGTTTTGTTTTTTCTCATTTTTGTGAGTAATTTTGTATTTTGTATTGATTTGTATTCAGTTTTATTAGTTATTTAGGTTTTATTGGTTATTTCAGAATAGGAAACAGATTACTACCAATAAAATGAAAGTCTCCTTACTTATTTGTATTTCTTAGTTTTTTTTGGCATTTTTCGAGATTTTTTTGGGTGACAGTTTAGGTTTCCTAACTTATTTTAAAGAAATTGGGCTTTTTCCACCCGTAGTTTTCAATGTAAAAAAAAAAATTTTTTATTAAATATTTATTAAACTGTTTATTATTTTCATTTGCAGCAATAAGCCATTTTATCTATTTATTTTTTAGGATTTTTTGGCATTTTTGGGTGAAAGTTTAGCAGGGTTATTCAGAGAGAGGTGAAAAGCAGGAGAATGACTGGAGAATGAAACATTTTAGGTCAAAATAGTCAAACCAGAAAAATTCTCCCATTTATCTCAGTTTCCAAATCGGCTATTTTGACCTAGAATTTTTCATTCTCCAGTCATTCTCCTGCTTTTCACCGCTCTCTGAATAACCCTGTAGGTTTCCTAACTTATTTTAAATGTAATAACGAGGTCTGTTTTTACTTTGCTGAACGTAGGCAGCTGTATTATTTTTTTCTTATAGTCCATTTGCGTTCAGCAATGAATTGGATGGATTACATTGTGTCAGAAGAACCATGGACAATGGACAGTTCCAAGCCTGCCGTTAACCATGGGCCTGAATGTGAAATAGATTGATAATATGTTTCACTTTAACTTTCCATGGTTTTGAGTGACTCCGTACCATGGACAGTTCCTGAAAGTGAAACAAATTATTAATCTATTTCACATTGAGGACCATGGTTAACTACAGGCTTGGAACTGTCCATGGTTCTTCTGGCACAATGTAATTGTGAGACTTGCACCCCTTTCCTTCTGTCTCTCCTGTTTGTCCTGTTTGTTTGTCCGCCATTCCTCCATTCTGCCTTTTTGGGATTTTTTTCCTAAATCATTTTTGAATTTTTCTGTAACAGACCTTTTTATTATCATTCATTGGATCTTATGTGTAAATTCCAGACATTTTTTTTACCCCATTCGTGTGCGTGTCGGCTTTTCCCGGCGGCTGCTCTGGAGTCTGCGCTGTGATCGGGTGCTGCTCGGATTTTTTCCGGAGTGTTCGGCTTGGTTTTCGTGGCAGTTTCTGCGGGTTTTCGGTGAGTGTTCAGCGAGTATTTTGCGGGTTTGCGACGCGTATTCCCTGCACTACGGGGGCCCTGTGGTGCTTGCTGAATACACTGCAGGGCCGGCGAACTAGGAATCGCCGAATCGCCCCAAAGTGCGGGGAACGAAAAGTCACCGAACGTGCAGTGACTTTTCGGATCTCTGAATAACCCTGTCAGTGTTACTCTGTGTTCTGTTTTTCTGTCTTTTATTTCTGTTTATTCCTGTTTTATTAGCTGTGCAGTTTACTCCTTGCCTGTGGCTTACTGATATTACCACCGTCTTACCAGACTTCATATTGCCACATGGCTCCTGTTATGATACTGCATACCCCATCAGCTTTATTCCATCGCACGGTGCCGGGCCGCTGATTTGAATCTCTCATCTTTTTGTAAAAAGAAAAACTTATCGTGACGTGTCCAGCAAATACAAATGAAATATTCATACCTCTCACACCTCCCATCCCGCACCTCTCACATTTCTCACACCTCACTAACTGTACCTCTCACACCTCACCTCTCACCTCTCATATTTCTCACACCTCACTTACCGTACCTCTTACACCTCACTCCCCTTGAGTCTGTAATGAACACATCTGCCACACTCATCCACCTCACATCCTGTACCTCTCACATCTTACCTCTCTACAGTCTGTAATGAACACCTTTGCTAAACTCATCCACCTCACATCCTGTACCTCTCACATCCTCACTCCTCTGTCAGCCTTTACACTGACTCCCTGTTTATTTCAAATTCTTGGTCCTCACATACAAAGCTCTCCATATCCAGGCGGCTGCCTATTCTTTTCTTATCAGCAGGTATGGCAGACCACTTATACTATTGCCCGATCCCAGGACCCTCACAAACTTTGTGACGTAGCCCGTTCAAGGTCTTTACATACTTTTTACTCACTTATAATGTATAGGTTCATCCGGACGTGGACCCCTGTCATGGAACTGATATAACGCTCCCCGCTTCAACCACCATGACTGTTTATTTTCCTGGCAAAAAAACCCCAAAAGACACAGACATTTGCTTTGGGAAAGACTTTATGTTCATATATATATATATATTGCGTGCCGTGATTTCAAATGTATTGCAAATTGCTTGGTTTTAGTTTATTATTATTATTCTTTATTTATAAAGCACCGGCATATTCCGCAGTTTAAATGTACTTTTATTGCTGTATGTGAAAGTGAACTTGGAGATGTGTTTGAGGTGCAGACCTTTCTTTTGTGTAGAATGTAATTAGGTTTGAGTAATGTGTGATTATGCAAGATTGCTGTTTATCTGTTTGCATGTTTGAGGAGTCATGAGTCTGGGGGGACAGTGTTTGATTGACAAGGCAATCTGATCTATTTGAATAAAGGATTATGTAAATGAGGTGTGTGATAACTGACCTAATGTAATCAGAGTTCCAATAAGTCAATGTTTGAGTAATTATGTTCCAGGGGTTTCTAAAGGGGTTCTGAGGACCAAGAATTTGAAATAAACAGGGAGTCAGTGTAAAGGCTGACAGAGGAGTGGGGATGTGAGAGGTACAGGATGTGAGGTGGATGAGTCTAGCAAAGGTGTTCATTACAGACTGTAGAGAGGTAAGATGTGAGAGGTACAGGATGTGAGGTGGATGAGTTTAGCAAAGGTGTTCATTACAGACTGTAGAGGGGTAAGATGTGAGAGGTACGGGATGTGAGGTAGATGAGTGTGGCAGATGTGTTCATTACAGACTCAAGGGGAGTGAGGTGTAAGAGGTACGGTAAGTGAGGTGTGAGAAATATGAGAGGTGAGGTGTGAGAGGTGCGGGATGGGAGGTGTGAGAGGTATGGGTGGTGAGATGTGAGAGGTACGGGATGTGGAGTTATTTATCTGGCAGAGTTTTCGGGTTATATCCGTCCGACATGGTGCAATGTTTGTGATTAATCGAGTCTATCGTCGCCATAAAGATCACTCACTGTATACAGAAATACAATTTAATGAATTTATAGAATATATAAAGTTATAATAAATGTAACATAATATCAGGATTCACTTTCTGCTGATAGAATGACGCTGCTTTCTCCTTTATTCTCAACACAAAGTCCATTACGAGGCCGTCAGGAGAGATAGGATGGACATACGTGAGGTGAGACTCTGTAAAACAAAGTAAAGAATATTACATAGTTACATAGACTGAAAAAAGACATGCGTCCATCGGGTTCAGCCTCTCACACATAACCTACTGCTGTTAATATTAATATAATAAATGTTACGATTCACAAACACATTTTGCAGGACAGATTCATCCCTGAGGTACCCCACCACCAGTGGGGTACCTCAGGGGTCAGTACTTGGACCCATTCTCTTTAATATTTTTATTAGTGATATTGCAGAAGGTATTAATGGAAAAGTATGTCTTTTTGCTGATGACACAAAGATTTGCAACAGGGTTGACGTTCCTGGAGGGATCAGCCAAATGACAAATGATTTAGGTAAACTAAAAAAATGGTGGGAGCTGTGGCAATTGAGTTTTAATGTGGATAAGTGCAAGATAATGCACCTGGGACGTAAAAACCCAAGGGCTGAATATAGAATATTTGATACAGTCCTAACCTCAACATCTGAGGAAAGGGATTTAGGGGTCATTATTTCAGAGGATCTAAGGGTAAGTAGTCAATGTAATAGAGCAGCAGGAAATGCTGGCAGAATGCTTGGAAATGCTGGCAGAATGCTTGGTTGTGTAGGGAGAGGTATTAGCAGTAGGAAAAGGGAAGTGCTCATGCCACTGTACAGAGCACTGGTGAGACCTCACTTGGAGTACTGTGTGCAGTACTGGAGACCGTATCTCCAGAAGGATATAGACATCTTAGAGAGAGTTCAGAGAAGGGCTACTAAAATGGTGTACGGCTTGAAGGAGAAAAGTTACCAGGAAAGGCTTAATGATCTTAACATGTACAGCTTGGAAAAAAGACGAGACAGAGGAGATATGATAGAAACATTTAAATACGTAAAGGGAATCCACAAGGTAGAGGAAGGGAGTATATTTAAAAGGAAACAAAGTAGCAAAACAAGAGGACATAGTCTTAGATTAGAGGGGCAAAGGTTTAAAAGTAACATCAGGAAGCATTATTTTACTGAGAGGGTGGTGGATACATGGAACAGTCTTCCAGTAGAAGTGGTAGAGGCCAAAACAGTAATTGAATTTAAGCAAGCATGGGATAGGCATAAGGCTATCCTAAACAAAAGATAAATCCAGGTAAAGTATCCATGTAATTGGGCGACTAGATGGGCCGAAAGGTTCTTATCTGCCGACATTTTTCTATGCTTCTATGTTTCTGAGCCTCGTTACCCTCAATCTATGGCGCTGTGACATTCAGGGCCAGATTTACAGTCAGGTCCAGAAATATTGGGACATGGACACAATTGTAACATCTTTGGCTCTATACACCACCATAATGGAGTTGGAATGAAACAAACACAATGTGCTTTAACTGCAGACTGTCAGCTTTAATTTGAGGGTATGTACATCCAACTCAGGTGAACGGTGTAGGATTTACAGCAGTTTGCAGATATGCCTCCTGTGACGGGATGGAAGTCCGTCTGCGGTCCTGCTCTATCTAACCCCCTTGATGCCGTCAGGCCCGACTACCGAGTGTCACGGCACTCGGCGTCTCGAGCAGCCTGATCTACTGACCTCTTGATGGTATGAGGATGCTGCTGGGCTGGCCGCGATTCGGCAGTGGTTCCGTTGAAGCAGAGAACCGGGGTCGATTCGGTCTTCCTTGTTGTGGTAGCGGGGCGCCAATTCGAGGCTCCGAATCGGAGGGGTGAGTCAAGATGCTGTGCGGCCTCTGGGGAATCCCGTTCCTGGGGTGAGTGGTGATGCAGGAGACCGCTGAGTGCCTCCTGCAGAAATGTGACTAAACCCTGAAATAAATCACCAGACGCGGCTGTATGCTTTAAAACAGAAATCTCAGTTGAACTGCTTTATTAAGGGTTTGAACAGGGTCATTTATACAATTCACACACAAAGGATTACCAACTCCCCCGTCCACACAACCAGCCCTGATTGGCTCCTTTCCCAGCCTCCTGGTCCCTGTCAGGTCCCTTTCAGCTTCCCCATTGTCCAGGGATTATGCAGATGAGGTCTTGGAAAAGCCTCCAATCAGCTGGCTTGCTATATCCTCCATCTTGGGGCCATGAGGTCCGTTGTCCTTTGGACCCATGCTGGGCTGGGCAAAATGGTGACAGGGGAAAAACGCATACAAACGGTTTCTTACATAACATTACATTCACACCATACAGGATACATTTTTAATGCACCACACTAATAAAACCACATGTAGCAATAATATAAATGTCCATACAATTCAATATGCACAACCGAAAGATAAAGAGTAAAAATGGTCTTTAAACTTGTCCAGTTTGAGTTCCGTGGCTCGCTGAGGCGAGCCCGATGTCAGCTCCGTGACACCTCCCACTTGTTAAAGGACCAAAGGTAATGAGACAATTGGCTTCTCAGCTGTTCCATGGCCAGGTGTGTGATATTCCCTCATTACCCCAATTACAATGTGCAGATAAAAGGCCCAGAGTTCATTTCACGTGTGCTATTTGCATTTGGAATCTGTTTCTGTCCACTCTCAAGATGAGATCTAAAGAGCTGTCACTATCAGTGAAACAAGCCATCATTAGGCTGAAGAAACAAAACAAACCCATCAGAGAGATAGCAAGAACATTAGGCGTGGCCAAAACAACTGTTTGGAACATTCTCAAAAATAAGGAACGCACCGGTGAGCTCAGCAACACCAAAAGACCCGGGAGACCACGGAAAACAACTGTGGTGGTTGACAGAAGAATTCTTTCCCTGGTGAAGAAAACACCCTTCACAACAGTTGGCCACATCAAGAACACTCTCTAGGAGGTAGGTGAAAGTGTAGGTAGGTGAAACAATAGTCAACAATCAAGAGAAGACTTCACCAGAGTGAATACAGAGGGTTCACCACAAGATGTAAACCATTGGTGAGCCTCAAAAACAGGAAGGCCAGATTAGAGTTTGCCAAACAACACCTAACAAAGCCTTCACAGTTCTGGAACAAGATCCGATGGACAGATGAGGCCAAGATCAACTTAAATTAAAGCTGACAGTCTGCAGTTAAAGCACATTGTGTTTGTTTCATTCCAACTCCATTGTGGTGGTGTATAGAGCCAAAGATGTTACAATTGTGTCGATGTCTCAATATTTCTGGACCTGACTGTATTTAACCCCAGATCAATCCGGCTTTCGTCCAAATCACTCAACTACAACCGCCCTTTTAAAAGTTTCCAATGATATCCAGGCTGACATGGAACAAGGAAACCTAACTGGAGCATCTTCCTTTATTTTCTCAAGGCCTTTGACACAGTAGACCATGGCATCTTACTGCAAAAACGTAAAAACTCTGGTATTGGTGATCACTCGCTAACCTGAATGAATCGCATGTATCCTATCGATTGAAATATGTTTCCATTTCTGACAATGCTTCCCTCCACCTCCCAGTCACGTGCGGAGTACCCCAAGACTTGGTACTCAGCCTCCTGCTATTCACACTTGTGACAGACTCAACTGTCTCTGGGGCAGTTGGAGGAGCCTGGGGGCTTGCCTACTGACTATGGATCAAGGTGCAACCTGGGGTTTGCCAACTGGATTGCCCAGAGAATCCAGGATTTATGCTGACTGTGTTTCTGTATAGTGTACATTTCCGTATTAGCTGTTCTCTGTCTTTATATTGTACTCTTCTGTATCTACCCCCTCTGTATATTGTACACTTTCTGTTGCTGTAAGGAGATTCCTTTGTTTTCCCTGCTTCTTCCCCCCCCCTCCTGCTAGGTCCTAGCAGACTGTTTAGGATAAAATTGCACGTGTTCAATCTCTCTTCCTGTTGTTTTGTGCTGAAGTTATCTGATCCAATCTGTAATGTATTCTGGAAGGGGGTTTGTCTCTCAATGCTGTTTTAGCTGTGTATTTTCAAATAAAGAGTCAGTCTTTGTTTTGCTGCTCTACAACACTGGTCGTGCCTTGCAATTGTAGAGAAACTTTGGGGGCTGCTAAAGCTGGATTTTGGGGTCCAGCTTGGAGAAAGCTAGCGCTTGACAGAGGCACACAGTCAGTGTGCCAGGCAGTCTGTCATAGCGCTATTCATAAATGATCTGCCCAATGTCTTCAAAGCCTCAATTGTACACATGTACGCAGACGACACCGTTACCTATACCAGCAAACAAAATCTCGCGCAGCTGGAGGCCGTGCCGCAAGAACAATTCACAGAGGGAGAAAACTGGTTGATCACAGAGAACAAACTATAACTAAATACTGACAAAACTGTTACAATGCTCTTTGGAACAGCACCTAAACTACACAAATTACAACCTCCCCATCTATGTGTCAAGACAAAATCAAATGACCACAGTCCCTGCTCTCAAATATCTAGGTATGTGGTTACAGCAATATCTATTCTTTGGCCCCACATCAAGAAAAGGCTCATCTAAACTTTACCCCAAACTAGGTGCCCTGTACAGAAACAAATCCTGCCTGGGCCCCGTGGTATGAAAGCAGATTGTACAACAAGTAGCTATTGAATACGGAGATGTAGTGTATGCAGCCACCCCGCAAACACACCTTCATAAACTTACTACATTGTATAACTCATTCTGCCGCTTTGTGCTACAATGTAACTACATGACCCACCATTGTGACATGTTAAAAGAACTAAACTGGCCGTCGCTGGAATCTAGACGCACTCTTCACCTCTCCAACCTGGTGTTTAAGAGCTTTTCTGGGAAGCTGCCACCCTACCTGAAAAGGCTGCTTCCCCCAGCAGCTCCCTCATCTTATAACCTCCGATCCAGGACCTGCACTTTACTTGCAATACCACAATACAAAAAGAAAGTGTCTCAGTCCTCATTTTCCTACAGAGCACCACAGTTATGGAATAACCTCCCAGACGCCATCAAATCTTCCCCAGTCTAAAGTCCCTTAAGAGCTCCCTATTAACATACCTCAATACAGAATGCGCCTGTAAACATGTAGCACAGTGACTATATACAGAATGCGCCTGTAAACATGTAACACAGTGACTATATACAGAATGCACCTGTAAACATGTAACACAGTGACTATATACAGAATGTACCTGTAAACATGTGACAATATACAGAATGCACATGTAAACATGTAATAGTGACTATATACAGAATGTACCTGTAAACATGTGACAATATACAGAATGCACATGTAAACATGTAATAGTGACTATATACAGAATGCACCTGTAAACATGTAATAGTGACTATATACAGAATGCACCTGTAAACATGTAACACAGTGACTATATACAGTATGCGCCTGTAAACATGTAACACAGTGACTATATATACAGAATGCACCTGTAAACATGTGACATAGTGACTATATACAGAATGCACCTGTAAACATGTGACATAGTGACTATATACAGAATGCACCTGTAAACATGTAACATAGTGACTATATACAGAATGCGCCTGTAAACATGTGACATAGTGACTATATACAGAATGCACCTGTAAACATGTGACATAGTGACTATATACAGAATGCACCTGTAAACATGTGACATAGTGACTATATACAGAATGCACCTGTAAACATGTAACACAGTGACTATATACAGAATGCACCTGTAAACATGTAATAGTGACTTTATACAGAATGCACCTGTAAACATGTAACTGTAACGTTGGGGGCTTCCAGCCCTACCTGTGTGCTTGAGGACAGCAAGTCTGATGCTGCTCGCTGACCACTGCCCGGTTTAAATGGAGACAGGCAGGGAGGTGATTGCATGAGGTGTGGCTTGAGTGGGGGGCGTGGTCTGGTGAAGGTCTTTAAAAACCCTCAGTATAGTTTCAGAAGTTGCCAGATCGTGGTTATCCATACCTGAGCTCCTTGTACCTGACTGCTATATTGATTTAACCCGTTATTGACCTCTGCTTGTGTTCTGACCATTCTGCCTTCTGTTGCCCTAGACTATTTTCTTGTACTACGCTACTGCTCTGATACCGACCCGGCTATTCCATTTGACCATTCTGAACTCTGTATTCCTGATTCTGGCTCGGCTGACTCCTCTCCGTATTGTTAACCCTTTTCTGTCTAGCTAGTTTACCTGGCCAATTCTAAGGACCAGACAGATAGGGATCATTCACAGCTACACTGTTGGTAGCTTCTGGGTTTTGTGGAGTGTTGGGGGTTAAGTACTGCGTGGTGGGATCCGGGAACCGTGACATTACGATCTGGCCAATATGGATCCCGCAGATTTAACACAGCACTTGGCTACCTTTGTATCCAGACAGGATGAGCAGGATCATAGGATGGATCAGTTTGCCATTGCCTTACAAACTATCCTGAATCGTACTGCACACCTGGAACCAGTTGGGGTTGCACCCCCGCCTGCTATACCTGTGCCCCCTGTCGTTCAGACATCCCAGGTACACATGACCGCTCCTATGAGGTTTGACGGTACTCCCTCTGAGTGCCGGGATTTTTGTCCCATGTGGATATTCATTTTAAATTAAATCCACAAATGTTTTTCTCTGACATTGCCAAAGTGGGGTTTATTATTAACCATCTGTCTGGCAGAGCGTTGACATGGGCGACTCCGTTATGGGAGGCAGAGAAGCCTATCATACGGGATTATAAAGAATTCATAGCCGAGTTACAACGTACATTTAATCCTACCAGAAAGGCCAAGGTAGCCGGCAAATCCTTGTTCCGCATACGTCAAGGGAACAGGACTGTGTCTGATTATGCCATAGAATTTAAAACCTTAATTTCTGATGTGAACTGGACAAATGAGACACTGGTTCTGGCTTTTATGGAGGGATTATCAGAGTCGTTGATGCATGAATTAGCTCCACGTAAACTACCTGAGGTATTGTGTGAACTCATTGATTACTGTATAGATCTGGATAATCAGATAAGGGATACAAGGACTCCAAGAGAGAGATCCAAGAGACCGTTACCTAGGTTGGCCCCTGTCTTTCAAGCACCACCCAGAGAGTTATCTCCTCCCTCAGAGCCTATGCAACTAGGCCGTACTAGGCTTACAGAGGAAGAGAGAACAAGGCGTTTTCGTGAGGGATTGTGCCTGTATTGTGGTTTGGGGGACATGTACGATTTCAATGTCCTACTCGCCCTAAGCTGCATGATAAGCCGGAAAACTACCGCACCTAAGGCAGCTGAGGAGACAGGCCTTGGGTGTGACGTGCATGTCTCCTGTCAAAGACACTAAACTTATGTTACCAGTATCCTTGGCTTGGGAGACCAAGACCACACATAATACCGCTTTTGTGGATTCTGGGGCTGCTGGTAACTTTATTGATGTTAACTACGCTTCTTCCATTTCTCTACAGGGCCGGCGCTAACGTAAGGCGGCACAGGCGGCCGCCTTACTGTCTGGCGTCCTGCCAGTGTGAGGGGCGCCGGCCGGGGGTGGAATGAATCATTATCTGATGACCGAGACTGAGAGCCTAGGAAAAGAATCAGACAGCAGGCGCAGCATAGTCAGGCTGAGGCTCCGTCCGACTCGTCTCCGAGCATGGCCATTGGCCGCTCGCTCGCCTGGGATTGGAAGGGGACAAGAGAGGGAGGGGACGAGTCACCACGTGGTTCCCTGCCTGGCCTTGCTTCCCGAATCCAATCACAGGCGAGCGGGAAAGGTGCGTGTGCACGTGTCGTGTCATGTGCGTGCATGCATCACTCACATGCCAAGCGCCAGCGGCCGCTCGCACCAGTCGCCTCGAGACGTGACGTCACGTGTCACGAGTCGGATGCAGAGAGCGACAGTGGCGGACTGGCGGTGCCTACCTTAAGCAAGCTAAGCCTAAAAACTAAACTAATTGCTTAACTTGCTTCTACAGTTCCAAAAAAAACTACTACCTTATCTGGTCTGGTCCCTGACTGTCCCTGGTGTCTGGTCTCTCGTCTCACTCCCTCCCTGACTGCCTGAGAGTGGACTGAGGACCGAGGAGAACTAGAACGCCAGCGGGCGACGGGGGGGCCTGGCAGGCGCTGAGGCAGCCGCAGCAGAAGTCAGCAGGCAGCAGTGAGCTGAGCAGTGCTGTGCACACTGTCACACTCAGACACAGACAGTCAGCAGAGCAGAGAGGTAAGAGACTCGCTGGGGGAAAATTTATACCATAAATAAATACCCATATGAGCAATATACCCATATATGAGCAGGGGGCCGCAAATATATACCCATATATGAGCAGGGGGCCGCAAATATATACCCATATATGAGCAGGGGGCCGCAAATATATACCCATATATGAGCAGGGGGCCGCAAATATATACCCATATATGAGCAGGGGGCCGCAAATATATACCCATATATGAGCAGGGGGCCGCAAATATATACCCATATATGAGCAGGGGGCCGCAAATATATACCCATATATGAGCCGGGGGCTGCAAATATATACCCATATATGAGCCGGGGGCTGCAAATATATACCCATATATGAGCCGGGGGCTGCAAATATACCCATATGAGCAGCTGGGGGCCGCAAATATATACCCATATATGAGCCGGGGGCCGCAAATATATACCCATACATGAGCTGGTGGCCGCAAATATATACCCATATATGAGCAGGGGGCTGCAAATATATACCCATATATGAGCCGGGGGCCGCAAATATACCCATATGAGCAGCTGGGGGCCGCAAATATATACCCATACATGAGCAGGGGGCAGCAAATATATACCCAAATATGGCCATGATCTGACGTCTATTATATATATCTGTGGGCATGATCTGAGGTCTGTTATATATTATGTGCAATGCATGATGATCTGAGGTCTATATGTATCTTTGACTATGGGCATGATCTGAGGTCTATATGCATCTGCGGGCATGATCTGAGGTCTATATATGTATCTGTGGGCTGTCATGATCTGGTCTGTATATATGTATCTGGGCTTGATAGTATTCGGATTAAATTGGCAGTAATTTACATGTATTTTATTCAATAAACATTTTCTAGATGGATCATGGGCATAACGTATCAGTGCGGTCGGGCGGCTGATATAAGTGGAGTGTATAGACCCTTGCCTATGAACATGCGCTTTGTGAAAATAAAGTTTTGGCATGTTACAATGTAATTTAAACGTTTTTCCAATAATTTTTTTTTTTAATGAAATGTGCTTTGCTTCATTTGCTGAGAAACAAACATTTTTCTATTTTGATCTGCAAAGTATTGGATTCCTGTCCATTGCGGAGAGAAGCAAACGTGATCCAGTGTAGACTGACTGCGAGGCGGAGCGGAGTGAAATCAAATCAAGCCTCCAAAATCTTTGCTTTGCTACGCTGTGCGTAGCTACACCCTCAGTGCGTCTCAGGCTTTAAAGTTAGCGTAGCGAAGACAGCAGTATATATAATTGAGGGAGTGCGAGTGCAATGTAGATACCTTTTTTTTTTTTTAACTGAGCACCAATACGTTTAATGTCATGTGACGCTTTCCAATAAATAATTTAGGATTAAACCTGTGCAGTTTATGTTAATATTGAAATGTATGGCTAGACACCCCATTTACCCACTATACAGCCTGCACACAACCTGATGGGGGGTATATATACCCCCCTACAGAGACATCTGATACTACTGTCTTTTTATGACATACTGGGTATACTACTGGCATTCATGCCGTCTGGGTATACTCCTGTCTTATGACATACTGGGTATACTACTGGCATTCTTGGCGTCTGGGTATACTCATGTCTTATGACATACTGGGTATACTACTGGCATTCTTGGCGCCTGGAGATACTCCTGTCTTATGACATACTGGGTATACTACTGGCATTCATGCCGTCTGGATATACTCCTGTCTTATGACATACTGGGTATACTACTGGCATTCTTGGCGTCTGGGTATACTCATGTCTTATGACATACTGGGTATACTACTGGCATTCATGCCGTCTGGATATACTCCTGTCTTATGACATACTGGGTATACTACTGGCATTCTTGGCGTCTGGGTATACTCATGTCTTATGACATACTGGGTATACTACTGGCATTCATGCCGTCTGGATATACTCCTGTCTTATGACATACTGGGTATACTACTGGCATTCTTGGCGTCTGGGTATACTCATGTCTTATGACATACTGGGTATACTACTGGCATTCATGGCGTCTGGGTATACTCATGTCTTATGACATACTGGGTATACTACTGGCATTCATGGTGTCCTGGTATACTGCTGTCTTTTTATGACATGACAAGGCTGAATTGCTCTGGCTACCGCAGGGAAAGGAAGAGTCTCCATCAAGGAAGGGTTGGAGGTTGAAGATGGACGCATAGATGAAATTTTAATTTTCCTTATTAACCTTAATAATTGAAATCGAACATCTTTCTGTTTCTTTACGTATTAGGAAAAGTGCATTCAAAATGCCAAAGCTATTTAAAGAGAAGAAAGCATCAGGAGCAGCTTTCAGAAAGAGGCGAGCAGAAAACGAAAAGACTGGGAAACAGATGTCGGGCGATTTACAAAAGTATTTGTCCTCTTACAAAATCAGAAGGCAAGATACAGATACCCCTGCGCCAGAAGCAGTTTCCAATGTGGAAGACAATCCAATAGACAATCCAATAGACAATCCAATAGACAATCCAATAGACAATCCAATAGACAATCCAATAGACAATCCAATAGAAATCGATATTGATGAAGAATCATCTGCCTCATACAACCAGCCTATCACATCACAAGAGGCTTCTAATCCGGATGAAGCAAGTGCCAAAGAAGGAAAAAACCAAGAACAAGGAGATGATGAGCAACCTTCAACATCTGCGTCATGTGCACATTCAGTCTGCCTTGAAAAGATTACTGAATCAGAGGGATCAGATGAAGAAGAAACAGAAGAAATTGTGCAGGTGGAGCAATCTTCTAATTTAGAATTGCTCGATTTATCTGATCCAGCCGATTGGCCAGCTGTTCTCACCACCTCAGTAAGAGATGCTATAGTCAGGAAAGGTCCTGCAAAGCAAAAGAAAAATGTTATTTTCCCCAAGGACGCATTAAATCGACGTTTTACAAAAGCAAATTACAAGCGACGGCTGCCAAATGGAGAAGAAGCCTTTAGAAACTGTCACGTCTCGGCCTTGCCCCCTGGTGATGAAGGGTCTTCATGTTTGTTTTTCCCCTATGGTGTGTCTGGCTGTGCTGTTTAGTGCTGATCTGGGGCTCTGTTGTGATCTCCTGGTCTGGGGTCACATGGCCCAATCCAGGGCCGGCGCTAACGTAAGGCGGCACAGGCGGCCGCCTTACTGTCTGGCGTCCTGCCAGTGTGAGGGGCGCCGGCCGGGGGTGGAATGAATCATTATCTGATGACCGAGACTGAGAGCCTAGGAAAAGAATCAGACAGCAGGCGCAGCATAGTCAGGCTGAGGCTCCGTCCGACTCGTCTCCGAGCATGGCCATTGGCCGCTCGCTCGCCTGGGATTGGAAGGGGACAAGAGAGGGAGGGGACGAGTCACCACGTGGTTCCCTGCCTGGCCTTGCTTCCCGAATCCAATCACAGGCGAGCGGGAAAGGTGCGTGTGCACGTGTCGTGTCATGTGCGTGCATGCATCACTCACATGCCAAGCGCCAGCGGCCGCTCGCACCAGTCGCCTCGAGACGTGACGTCACGTGTCACGAGTCGGATGCAGAGAGCGACAGTGGCGGACTGGCGGTGCCTACCTTAAGCAAGCTAAGCCTAAAAACTAAACTAATTGCTTAACTTGCTTCTACAGTTCCAAAAAAAACTACTACCTTATCTGGTCTGGTCCCTGACTGTCCCTGGTGTCTGGTCTCTCGTCTCACTCCCTCCCTGACTGCCTGAGAGTGGACTGAGGACCGAGGAGAACTAGAACGCCAGCGGGCGACGGGGGCCTGGCAGGCGCTGAGGCAGCCGCAGCAGAAGTCAGCAGGCAGCAGTGAGCTGAGCAGTGCTGTGCACACTGTCACACTCAGACACAGACAGTCAGCAGAGCAGAGAGGTAAGAGACTCGCTGGGGGAAAATTTATACCATAAATAAATACCCATATGAGCAATATACCCATATATGAGCAGGGGGCCGCAAATATATACCCATATATGAGCAGGGGGCCGCAAATATATACCCATATATGAGCAGGGGGCCGCAAATATATACCCATATATGAGCAGGGGGCCGCAAATATATACCCATATATGAGCAGGGGGCCGCAAATATATACCCATATATGAGCAGGGGGCCGCAAATATATACCCATATATGAGCAGGGGGCCGCAATATATACCCATATATGAGCCGGGGGCTGCAAATATATACCCATATATGAGCCGGGGGCTGCAAATATATACCCATATATGAGCCGGGGGCTGCAAATATACCCATGTGAGCAGCTGGGGGCCGCAAATATATACCCATATATGAGCCGGGGGCCGCAAATATATACCCATACATGAGCTGGTGGCCGCAAATATATACCCATATATGAGCAGGGGGCTGCAAATATATACCCATATATGAGCCGGGGGCCGCAAATATACCCATATGAGCAGCTGGGGGCCGCAAATATATACCCATACATGAGCAGGGGCAGCAAATATATACCCAAATATGGCCATGATCTGACGTCTATTATATATATCTGTGGGCATGATCTGAGGTCTGTTATATATTATGTGCAATGCATGATGATCTGAGGTCTATATGTATCTTTGACTATGGGCATGATCTGAGGTCTATATGCATCTGCGGCATGATCTGAGGTCTATATATGTATCTGTGGGCTGTCATGATCTGGTCTGTATATATGTATCTGGGCTTGATAGTATTCGGATTAAATTGGCAGTAATTTACATGTATTTTATTCAATAAACATTTTCTAGATGGATCATGGGCATAACGTATCAGTGCGGTCGGGCGGCTGATATAAGTGGAGTGTATAGACCCTTGCCTATGAACATGCGCTTTGTGAAAATAAAGTTTTGGCATGTTACAATGTAATTTAAACGTTTTTCCAATTATTTTTTTTTTAATGAAATGTGCTTTGCTTCATTTGCTGAGAAACAAACATTTTTCTATTTTGATCTGCAAAGTATTGGATTCCTGTCCATTGCGGAGAGAAGCAAACGTGATCCAGTGTAGACTGACTGCGAGGCGGAGCGGAGTGAAATCAAATCAAGCCTCCAAAATCTTTGCTTTGCTACGCTGTGCGTAGCTACACCCTCAGTGCGTCTCAGGCTTTAAAGTTAGCGTAGCGAAGACAGCAGTATATATAATTGAGGGAGTGCGAGTGCAATGTAGATACCTTTTTTTTTTTTTAACTGAGCACCAATACGTTTAATGTCATGTGACGCTTTCCAATAAATAATTTAGGATTAAACCTGTGCAGTTTATGTTAATATTGAAATGTATGGCTAGACACCCCATTTACCCACTATACAGCCTGCACACAACCTGATGGGGGTATATATACCCCCCTACAGAGACATCTGATACTACTGTCTTTTTATGACATACTGGGTATACTACTGGCATTCATGCCGTCCTGGGTATACTCCTGTCTTATGACATACTGGGTATACTACTGGCATTCTTGGCGTCTGGGTATACTCATGTCTTATGACATACTGGGTATACTACTGGCATTCTTGGCGCCTGGAGATACTCCTGTCTTATGACATACTGGGTATACTACTGGCATTCATGCCGTCTGGATATACTCCTGTCTTATGACATACTGGGTATACTACTGGCATTCTTGGCGTCTGGGTATACTCATGTCTTATGACATACTGGGTATACTACTGGCATTCATGCCGTCTGGATATACTCCTGTCTTATGACATACTGGGTATACTACTGGCATTCTTGGCGTCTGGGTATACTCATGTCTTATGACATACTGGGTATACTACTGGCATTCATGCCGTCTGGATATACTCCTGTCTTATGACATACTGGGTATACTACTGGCATTCTTGGCGTCTGGGTATACTCATGTCTTATGACATACTGGGTATACTACTGGCATTCATGGCGTCTGGGTATACTCATGTCTTATGACATACTGGGTATACTACTGGCATTCATGGTGTCCTGGTATACTGCTGTCTTTTTATGACATGACAAGGCTGAATTGCTCTGGCTACCGCAGGGAAAGGAAGAGTCTCCATCAAGGAAGGGTTGGAGGTTGAAGATGGACGCATAGATGAAATTTTAATTTTCCTTATTAACCTTAATAATTGAAATCGAACATCTTTCTGTTTCTTTACGTATTAGGAAAAGTGCATTCAAAATGCCAAAGCTATTTAAAGAGAAGAAGCATCAGGAGCAGCTTTCAGAAAGAGGCGAGCAGAAAACGAAAAGACTGGGAAACAGATGTCGGGCGATTTACAAAAGTATTTGTCCTCTTACAAAATCAGAAGGCAAGATACAGATACCCCTGCGCCAGAAGCAGTTTCCAATGTGGAAGACAATCCAATAGACAATCCAATAGACAATCCAATAGACAATCCAATAGACAATCCAATAGACAATCCAATAGACAATCCAATAGAAATCGATATTGATGAAGAATCATCTGCCTCATACAACCAGCCTATCACATCACAAGAGGCTTCTAATCCGGATGAAGCAAGTGCCAAAGAAGGAAAAAACCAAGAACAAGGAGATGATGAGCAACCTTCAACATCTGCGTCATGTGCACATTCAGTCTGCCTTGAAAAGATTACTGAATCAGAGGGATCAGATGAAGAAGAAACAGAAGAAATTGTGCAGGTGGAGCAATCTTCTAATTTAGAATTGCTCGATTTATCTGATCCAGCCGATTGGCCAGCTGTTCTCACCACCTCAGTAAGAGATGCTATAGTCAGGAAAGGTCCTGCAAAGCAAAAGAAAAATGTTATTTTCCCCAAGGATGCATTAAATCGACGTTTTACAAAAGCAAATTACAAGCGACGGCTGCCAAATGGAGAAGAAGCCTTTAGAAACTGTCACGTCTCGGCCTTGCCCCCTGGTGATGAAGGGTCTTCATGTTTGTTTTTCCCCTATGGTGTGTCTGGCTGTGCTGTTTAGTGCTGATCTGGGGCCTGTGTTGTGATCTCCTGGTCTGGGGTCACATGGCCCAATCACACAGACCCACTCCCTATATATTCCCAGCAGCACAGAGCCTCATTGACTGTTTGTGGAGTTTGATGGTGGTTCTGTCTGGTTCATGTTTCCTGAGTTGCTGTAAAGCATTCCTGTTCAAGTGATTTCTGGTTCTGACCTCGGCTTTATTTTTGACAATCCCTTCTACTCCCCCCTGGTACCGTATATTTCTGATCTGTTGCCAACCTCTGCCTGATTGACGATTCTTGTATGTTTCATGTTTTATGTACCTTGTCTGTCTTAGTTTAGTATATTATTCAGAGGCCGCTTATAAGGACCTCTTTTAGTATAGTCTGTTTTGTTTACTGTCCTGCAGCCTGCTCACTTCACGGATTGTCAAGTGTATCTTTGTGTTTCTCCGACTGCCCTGCAGCGTGCTCAATTCACGGATTGGCAGGCATATCATTGTGTTTCTGAGTGCCCTAAGTTGTCTGTCGGTCTTGAAGCCTTCGGAGCTTAGTGGCAATTCTGTTCTGTTTTTTGGTGCTCCTTGGTTTTGGAGAATTCCGTCTGTCCTTGTGTCCAGTCAGTTACTCACCTGCCTTAAGGCTTCATCTCCTGTTCCAAGCCACCACGATGGCCCAAGCAGGGGCTAACCGTTACATTACAAACAGTCCATTAATGCCTGCAGGTGAGCTTACTGTGTTAAATTCTGTGCTTCAGATGGTTTTTGATCTGCTGACAGAGCTGAAGAGGTTAATGCTGTCTCTCAGTGTGCTTTAATTATGCGGTTCCTCCCAGCAGAGTCTCTGGGGAACCTCCCATGAATGAAAGAGAGAGACGTAGAATTCTTAATCTCTGTTATTGCAGTTCACCCCAGCATAAACTCTTTTCCTGTCCATTAAAGCCCAAACCCAGAATGTCATGTTCTCAGGGTGAGACCCTGGTAGCCACGTCATGTAGCCATAGCGCTGACCCTACTGCTGGGACCTCTGTTTCTGTGCAATCCAGGGGTGTTGCAAATTCCATGTGTGGTAATAAAGCCAAAATTGCTCCACCTCAAGGCACACTACCTGCTTCCATGTTATGCAGTGGATCACTTTCTCAGTTCTTGTCATGGGTCTAGGGCCCAGGGTGGCGCTGTTGCCACAAGGGCCCAGGGTGGCGCTGTTGCCACAAGGGCCCAGGGTGGCGCTGTTGCCACAAGGGCCCAGGGTGGCGCTGTTGCCACAAGGGCCCAGGGTGGCGCTGTTGCCACAAGGGCCCAGGGTGGCGCTGTTGCCACAAGGGCCCAGGGTGGCGCTGTTGCCACAAGGGCCCAGGGTGGCGCTGATGCCACAAGGGCCCAGGGTGGCGCTGATGCCACAAGGGCCCAGGGTGGCGCTGATGCCACAAGGGCCAGGGTGGCGCTGATGCCACAGGGCCCAGGGTGGCGCTGATGCCACAAGGGCCCAGGGTGGCACTGTTGTTACAGGTACACAGCATAAGAAAAAAACTGTCTGTTCTGCACATTGTATTGTGCCTATGTCCGTTCCTGGCGGAGGCCAGTTTTGTTTCTGTCTGACAAGGTGTCAGCGGTGCCAGAACCTGGCACATTGCCGGTAAACTCCCAAGCTGTGTGTCAGCGGTAACACTCCCAAGCTGTGTGTCAGCGGTAACACTCCCAAGCTGTGTGTCAGCGGTAACACTCCCAAGCTGTGTGTCAGCGGTAACACTCCCAAGCTGTGTGTCAGCGGTAACACTCCCAAGCTGTGTGTCAGCGGTAACACTCCCAAGCTGTGTGTCAGCGGTAACACTCCCAAGCTGTGTGTCAGCGGTAACACTCCAAGCTGTGTGTCAGCGGTAACACTCCCAAGCTGTGTGTCAGCGGTAACACTCCCAAGCTGTGTGTCAGCGGTAACACTCCCAAGCTGTGTGTCAGCGGTAACACTCCAAGCTGTGTGTCAGCGTAACACTCCCAAGCTGGTGTGTCAGCGGTAACACTCCCAGCTGTGTTGTCAGCGGTAACACTCCCAAGCTGTGTGTCAGCGGTAACACTCCAAGCTGTGTGTCAGCGGTTTTGTCCCAGGTGGGCCCAGAGCCGTTCACGCCTGTCATGGGCCCAGAGCCGTTCACGCCTGTCATGGGCCCAGAGCCGTTCCTGCCTGTCATGGGCCCAGAGCCGTTCCTGCCTGTCATGGGCCCAGAGCCGTTCCTGCCTGCTGACGAGTCAGTTGTGCCCATGTTCTGCTGCGAGGCAGCCGTGCCCATGTTCTGCTGCGAGGCAGCCGTGCCCTTGTCCCACAGTGGGTCCATTGTTGTTTCTACCGTTGTCTTGCCAAGTGTGGGTCCCGAGCCCTTCATGTGTAATTCGGGCAATGTGCCCCTAATGCCTGTTTCTGGCGATATGCCAATTTTGTCCCAGGTGGGTACTAAGTCCTTCATGTCTGGTTTGGGCCAAGAGCCCCTCATGTCAGCCCCTGATGGCACGCTGCCAGGTATGTCTGTTTCTGGTTATTTGCCAGTTAATGGAGTGACATCCAAACTGACTGGTGCTACAAATTCTAGCCCTGTACCCGAGGGTTATATACGATCCCCATGCGGGATGTTGTTGTTCCGTGAGGCACACTGGGTCAAGAAAGACCCTAATGCTCTCAGGTGTTTTGAGGAGGATTCCGATGACTCGGAGGGTCCACAGTGCACTCCTCCAGGTGAAATCTGTAACAATGGTGAGGTGCCAGTTGTATCATATCCTGGCAATGTCCTCTGTTCCAATGGTGTGCCAGTTAAAGGCGAGTTGTCAAGTCTGTCCAAGTCGAGCTGCAAGGCAGTCGTATCCAAGTCAAGTCACGTGACCACTGTGCCAACGTCTCGCAGTGGGTCCATTGCTGTCAAACCCACTTGTGGGGTCGAGAGGTCTCAATCGTGTGGTGTTAAACAGATAACCAAGTCTGCCCCTACTATTGCCGTGTCGTTTGGGGTGGTCACCAGTTCTAGATCTCGTTCAAGGAGAAGACGTAAAAAGGTGACTAACCCTAGTCCAACTGATTCCATGTCCAGTCTGACTGATGCCGAGATCCTCCAACCCCGTCATGTCCCTGAGGGCTATGTGCAATCGCCCTTTGGACTGGTGCTCAGAAAGGACCACTGGGATGCCATTCAAAGGAACCCTCATAGACGGAGGCGTCTTGGAGGATGACGACTCTGAGTGGGACCTCAATGGATTTTGGTGACTGGTGTTCGTGATCTGGTTTCATGATTCTGTCTGCCATGTTTTTTGTTTTGGGTGCCCAGGAGGTCACCCGTAAGGGAGGGGGTTATGTCACGTCTCGGCCTTGCCCCCTGGTGATGAAGGGTCCTCATGTTTGTTTTTCCCCTATGGTGTGTCTGGCTGTGCTGTTTAGTGCTGATCTGGGGCTCTGTTGTGATCTCCTGGTCTGGGGTCACATGGCCCAATCACACAGACCCACTCCCTATATATTCCCAGCAGCACAGGGCCTCATTGACTGTTTGTGGAGTTTGATGGTGGTTCTGTCTGGTTTGTGTTTCCTGAGTTGCTGTAAAGCATTCCTGTTCAAGTGTTTTCTGGTTCTGACCTCGGCTTTATTTTTGACAATCCCTTCTACTCCCCTGGTACCGTATATTTCTGATCTGTTGCCAACCTCTGCCTGATTGACGATTCTTGTATGTTTCATGTTTTATGTACCTTGTCTGTCTTAGTTTAGTATTATATTCAGAGGCCGCTTATAAGGACCTCTTTTAGTATAGTCTGTTTTGTTTACTGTCCTGCAGCCTGCTCACTTCACGGATTGTCAAGTGTATCTTTGTGTTTCTCCGACTGCCCTGCAGCGTGCTCAATTCACGGATTGGCAGGCATATCATTGTGTTTCTGAGTGTCCTAAGTTGTCTGTCGGTCTTGAAGCCTTCGGAGCTTAGTGGCAATTCTGTTCTGTTTTTTGGTGCTCCTTGGTTTTGGAGAATTCCGTCTGTCCTTGTGTCCAGTCAGTTACTCACCTGCCTTAAGGGCTTCATCTCCTGTTCCAAGCCACCACGATGGCCCAAGCAGGGGCTAACCGTTACAGAAACTGGCTGGTTTATTCTGCTATATTGAACAAAGTGTTTTGTTTTTGTTGTAAGCTATTTACAACTAAAGTGACCTCAAATTTGATTCGTGTAGGTTACAATGATTGGAAGAACATGTCTCAAAATCTTTCAATTCACGAAATGTCCAAATCTCATCTTGTTGCTGTAAGAGACTGGAATGAATTGTCTAGAAGACTTGGATCAGGACAAACAATAGATGCTGCTTACCAGAGATTTTTGGCAGCAGAAACGCAACATTGGCAAAATGTTATTAAGCGCCTTCTAGGTATAGTGAAGTTTCTTGGTCGCCAGTGCTTAGCTTTTAGAGGTAGCAGAGATACATTATACAGCGAAAATAATGGAAATTATTTACAACTTGTGGAAAATGCTGGCTACTTTTGATACAGTTATGCAGGAACATCTGAAAAAAGTAAAAAACAAAGACAAAGACATTCAAAACGAACTAATTGGCCTTATAGCTAAAGAAATAATGAGACCCATTCTGCAATCACTGAATAATGCCAATATATTATTCTATTATACTCGACTGCACCCCAGACATTAGTCACATTGAACAAATGACTATAATAGTCAGATTTGTGTCCATCAAGGAAGGAGAGTCCCCTACTGCTGAACTAGAGGTCAGTATAGAAGAAAGATTTCTGGGATTCATCCAGATCCGAGGGTCTAACTGGAGAGGGTCTAACTGGAGAGGGTCTAACTGGAGAGGGTCTAACTGGAGAGGGTCTAACTGGAGAGGGTCTAACTGGAGAGGGTTCTAACTGGAGAGGGTCTAACTGGAGAGGGTCTAACTGGAGAGGGTCTAACTGGAGAGGGTCTAACTGGAGAGGGTCTAACTGGAGAGGGTCTAACTGGAGAGGGTCTAACTGGAGAGGGTCTAACTGGAGAGGGTCTAACTGGAGAGGGTCTAACTGGAGAGGGTCTAACTGGAGAGGGTCTAACTGGAGAGGGTCTAACTGGAGAGGGTCTAACTGGAGAGGGTCTAACTGGAGAGGGTCTAACTGGAGAGGGTCTAACTGGAGAGGGTCTAACTGGAGAGGGTCTAACTGGAGAGGGTCTAACTGGAGAGGGTCTAACTGGAGAGGGTCTAACTGGAGAGGGTCTAACTGGAGAGGGTCTAACTGGAGAGGGTCTAACTGGAGAGGGTTCTAACTGGAGAGGGTCTAACTGGAGAGGGTCTAACTGGAGAGGTCTAACTGGAGAGGGTCTAACTGGAGAGGGTCTAACTGGAGAGGGTCTAACTGGAGAGGGTCTAACTGGAGAGGGTCTAACTGGAGAGGGTCTAACTGGAGAGGGTCTAACTGGAGAGGGTCTAACTGGAGAGGGTCTAACTGGAGAGGGTCTAACTGGAGAGGGTCTAACTGGAGAGGGTCTAACTGGAGAGGGTCTAACTGGAGAGGGTCTAACTGGAGAGGGTCTAACTGGAGAGGGTCTAACTGGAGAGGGTCTAACTGGAAGGGTCTAACTGGAGAGGTCTAACTGGAGAGGGTCTAACTGGAGAGGGTCTAACTGGAGAGGGTCTAACTGGAGAGGGTCTAACTGGAGAGGGTCTAACTGGAGAGGGTCTAACTGGAGAGGTCTAACTGGAGAGGGTCTAACTGGAGAGGGTCTAACTGGAGAGGGTCTAACTGGAGAGGGTCTAACTGGAGAGGGTCTAACTGGAGAGGGTCTAACTGGAGAGGGTCTAACTGGAGAGGGTCTAACTGGAGAGGGTCTAACTGGAGAGGGTCTAACTGGAGAGGGTCTAACTGGAGAGGGTCTAACTGGAGAGGGTCTAACTGGAGAGGGTCTAACTGGAGAGGGTCTAACTGGAGAGGGTCTAACTGGAGAGGGTCTAACTGGAGAGGGTCTAACTGGAGAGGGTCTAACTGGAGAGGGTCTAACTGGAGAGGGTCTAACTGGAGAGGGTCTAACTGGAGAGGGTCTAACTGGAGAGGGTCTAACTGGAGAGGGTCTAACTGGAGAGGGTCTAACTGGAGAGGGTCTAACTGGAGAGGGTCTAACTGGAGAGGGTCTAACTGGAGAGGGTCTAACTGGAGAGGGTCTAACTGGAGAGGGTCTAACTGGAGAGGGTCTAACTGGAGAGGGTCTAACTGGAGAGGGTCTAACTGGAGAGGGTCTAACTGGAGAGGGTCTAACTGGAGAGGGTCTAACTGGAGAGGGTCTAACTGGAGAGGGTCTAACTGGAGAGGGTCTAACTGGAGAGGGTCTAACTGGAGAGGGTCTAACTGGAGAGGGTCTAACTGGAGAGGGTCTAACTGGAGAGGGTCTAACTGGAGAGGGTCTAACTGGAGAGGGTCTAACTGGAGAGGGTCTAACTGGAGAGGGTCTAACTGGAGAGGGTCTAACTGGAGAGGGTCTAACTGGAGAGGGTCTAACTGGAGAGGGTCTAACTGGAGAGGGTCTAACTGGAGAGGGTCTAACTGGAGAGGGTCTAACTGGAGAGGGTCTAACTGGAGAGGGTCTAACTGGAGAGTCTAACTGGAGAGGGTCTAACTGGAGAGGGTCTAACTGGAGAGGGTCTAACTGGAGAGGGTCTAACTGGAGAGGGTCTAACTGGAGAGGGTCTAACTGGAGAGGGTCTAACTGGAGAGGGTCTAACTGGAGAGGGTCTAACTGGAGAGGGTCTAACTGGAGAGGGTCTAACTGGAGAGGGTCTAACTGGAGAGGGTCTAACTGGAGAGGGTCTAACTGGAGAGGGTCTAACTGGAGAGGGTCTAACTGGAGAGGGTCTAACTGGAAGAGGGTCTAACTGGAGAGGGTCTAACTGGAGAGGGTCTAACTGGAGAGGGTCTAACTGGAGAGGGTCTAACTGGAGAGGGTCTAACTGGAGAGGGTCTAACTGGAGAGGGTCTAACTGGAGAGGGTCTAACTGGAGAGGGTCTAACTGGAGAGGGTCTAACTGGAGAGGGTCTAACTGGAGAGGGTCTAACTGGAGAGGGTCTAACTGGAGAGGGTCTAACTGGAGAGGGTCTAACTGGAGAGGGTCTAACTGGAGAGGGTCTAACTGGAGAGGGTCTAACTGGAGAGGGTCTAACTGGAGAGGGTCTAACTGGAGAGGGTCTAACTGGAGAGGGTCTAACTGGAGAGGGTCTAACTGGAGAGGGTCTAACTGGAGAGGGTCTAACTGGAGAAGGGTCTAACTGGAGAGGGTCTAACTGGAGAGGGTCTAACTGGAGAGGGTCTAACTGGAGAGGGTCTAACTGGAGAGGGTCTAACTGGAGAGGGTCTAACTGGAGAGGGTCTAACTGGAGAGGGTCTAACTGGAGAGGGTCTAACTGGAGAGGGTCTAACTGGAGAGGGTCTAACTGGAGAGGGTCTAACTGGAGAGGGTCTAACTGGAGAGGGTCTAACTGGAGAGGGTCTAACTGGAGAGGGTCTAACTGGAGAGGGTCTAACTGGAGAGGGTCTAACTGGAGAGGGTCTAACTGGAGAGGGTCTAACTGGAGAGGGTCTAACTGGAGAGGGTCTAACTGGAGAGGGTCTAACTGGAAGAGGGTCTAACTGGAGAGGGTCTAACTGGAGAGGGTCTAACTGGAGAGGGTCTAACTGGAGAGGGTCTAACTGGAGAGGGTCTAACTGGAGAGGGTCTAACTGGAGAGGGTCTAACTGGAGAGGGTCTAACTGGAGAGGGTCTAACTGGAGAGGGTCTAACTGGAGAGGGTCTAACTGGAGAAACTCTGGAGAGGGTAACTACTGGAGAGGGGAGGGGTCTAACTGGAGAGGGTCTAACTGGAGAGGGTCTAACTGGAGAGGGTCTAACTGGAGAGGGTCTAACTGGAGAGGGTCTAACTGGAGAGGGTCTAACTGGAGAGGGTCTAACTGGAGAGGGTCTAACTGGAGAGGGTCTAACTGGAGAGGGTCTAACTGGAGAGGGTCTAACTGGAGAGGGTCTAACTGGAGAGGGTCTAACTGGAGAGGGTCTAACTGGAAGGTCGGGAACTAACTAACTGGAAGAGTGGGAGGGGGAAACTGGGGAGGGTCTAACTGGAGAGGGTCTAACTGGAGAGGGTCTAACTGGAGAGGGTCTAACTGGAGAGGGTCTAACTGGAGAGGGTCTAACTGGAGAGGGTCTAACTGGAGAGGGTCTAACTGGAGAGGGTCTAACTGGAGAGGGTCTAACTGGAGAGGGTCTAACTGGAGAGGGTCTAACTGGAGAGGGTCTAACTGGAGAGGGTCTAACTGGAGAGGGTCTAACTGGAGAGGGTCTAACTGGAACCATTTTGAAGGAACTTGAAAAACTTAACATTCCACTTGGTGATATGAGAGGACAGGGATATGATAATGGCTCCAATATGAAAGGTAAACATCAAGGAGTTCAAAAACGGATAATGGACTTAAACTCTCGTGCCTTTTATGTTCCCTGCAGTGCTCACACTTTGAATCTAGTAGTGAATGATGCAGCCATGTCATGCAGGGATGCAACAACATTCTTCTCTAATCTGCAGAAATATATGTTTTTTTATCAGGATCCACACTTCGTTGGAATGTCTTGAAGAAGCACATTGGCAAACTAACTGTAAAGCCTTTGTCTGACACCAGATGGTCTTCAAGAATAGATGCTGTTCGTCCACTTCGGTTCCAGGTTGGAGAAATTTTTGACACTTTATGTGAAATTTCAAGGGATGCCTCGCATTCAGCAATGGCACAGTCAGATTCTGAATCCTCGGCAAAAGAACTAAATAATTTTACATTTTTTGTGTTTCATTGTTTTGTGGTACAATATACTAAACAGGATCCACTTTGTTAGTAAGCTTCTTCAAAGCCAAACCATGTATCTTACAGATGTGATTGGAGTTTTGGAATCTACGACTAGTTTTTTTAAAAAATTACCGCTCAGAAAATGGATTTGAGGACTTTCTTCAAGAGGCAAAAGAATTTGCAATAGAAATGGAAATGGATCCTGTGTTTCCCCCTTTAGTGAGGCGAGTAAAGAAGAGGATGTTTTGCTATGAAGCTGCAGAGTGGAGTGCTTTTTCTGTATTTTGGATGTTTGCATTAATTCTCTTGAAGAGAGATTAGAGCAGATACAGCATCACAGTAGGCACTTCCAGTTTCTGTACAATATTCAGCAGCTCAAAGATGTACCGCAGGAAACTCTGAAGAACTGTCTAGATTTGCAGGATGTTTTGACAGATAAAAACTCAGAGGATTGGGATTTGGATGGAGCTCAACTGTGTGAAGAACTTGCAATACTGGCTCCTATATTGAAACCTGCAATGACACCGCTTCAAATTCTGGCATTTGCAGCTAAGAATGGCCTTGCTCCCAATGTTACCATTGCACTTCGCATTCTATTGACATTGCCAATATCTGTTGCCTCTGGTGAGCGAAGCTTTTCAAAACTGAAATTAATAAAAGTTATCTTCGCTCCTCCATGTCACAAGAGAGATTTGTGGGTCTTGCAATGATTTCTATTGAAAATGGCATTGCACAAAATATTGACTTTCAGAACTTTCTTCACGATTTTGTGAATGCAAAAGCGAGAAAGGTTAAGTTTTTATAAAGTTCACGCTTAGTTTGTGTACAAGCACTTTAGATTTGCACTGATAGCACTTGCAGGGAAACTTGTGTTTTGTTGTAGTTTGGTTATAATGGTTGTAATGTAAAAAGAATGTTATTTTTTTAAAATCTCATTGATCTTAGTTGCACTTCTTCATGCACTTTGAGTAAAGGTTCTTAAGGTTTGCCTTGGCACTAGCTGTTTTAGTGTAGCACAGTAGCAACATTTGTATGTAGTGGTTTTATTGTTTAACTATGAATATTGACCGTTCTAACTTCTAAATTCTAGTTGATGTTTGAACAGGACATTGTGACTTCTTAGCCTACTCTAGGTCACGGGTCAGCAACCTTGGCTCCCTGATATTTTGGAAACTACATCTTCCAAGATGCTCAGTCACCCATTAGGCTGACTGAGCATCTTGGGAGTTATAGTTCCCAAAATATCAGGGAGTCAAGGTTGCTGACCCCTGCTCTAGGTGATCATTTTTGCACTTTTTCATGTACTTTTATTTGTTGTTAAATTTTATTTGATAGTTTTCTATCTTGTTGTGTTGAACAAATGTTAATAAATGCACTTTACAAAACCATAGTTTTCTTTTTTTTCTGTAAATGAAAAACAGGTTAAATGAACACTAAGTTCCAGAACCACTATAGCTTAATAGAGTGGTTATGGTGAAAATATGTTGTTCCTACAGTCTGACAAAAAAATGTAACTACTGCCTTTCCAGAAGAAAGACAGTGTTTATATAAGTCCATAAAGACAGCACTGGTGGCTGACCCCCCAATCAGTGACTCACAACGCTGCTAAAGGTTGTCCTTGCAAGACCAACTTTAAGCATCCTTTAATCTCTGCGTGACGACACCGAACACTCACGATAGAGATTATTATGCATCTCTATCCTGATTGGCATGACGGGGGGGGGGGGCACCAAAACAGACCTTCGCCTGACTAGTCAAAAAAGCTTGCACCGGCCCTGGTTGTTAGGTACGGGATGTGAGGTAGATGAGCCTGGCAGAGGTGTTCATTACAGATTGTAGAGGGGTGATGTGTGAGCGGTACGGGATGTGAGGTAGATGAGTCTGGCAGAGGTGTTTCGTTACAGAATGTAGAGGGGTGAGGGTTGAGAGGTACAGGATGTGCAGTTAGTCTTTCAGGTTTTATCTCCTTTGGTGCAATGTTTGCGCTCATGTTTATCGTCGCCATAAACACTCACTGTACACAGAAATACAATTTAATGAAATTATACAATATAGAAAGTTATAATAAATGTAACATAATATCAGGATTCACTTTCTGCTGATAGAATGACGCTGCTTTCTCCTTTAATCTCAACACAAAGTCCATTACGAGGCCGTCAGGAGAGATAGGATGGACATACGTGAGGTGAGATTCTGTAAAACAAAGTAAAGAATATTAATATAATAAATGCTAGAATTCACAAAGATAACGTCAGATTCATCCCTGAGCCTCGTTACCCTCAATCTATGGTGACATTGTAAAGCTGAGAGAATTGAGCTGCTCGTGTGTCGCGGCCAAAGCTAAACCCATAGACTGAAGGATGAGGAAGCCGGAGCAAAGACATGGATTGGATCCAACCCCGAGCGGGGGAGCTTGTAGGGTGGGTATGACCAGATATACATGTAAGATGCAGCCCATGGGTCATGTCGAGGGGGAACACTTGGGAATGCAGTACCTACACTATTTATGCAGAGCAAACTGAGTTCCCATTGGTCCCGCACACGATTAAGCTTTTATTCAGGTGTCCAATCATATCTTACCCTATTAAGTCACAGTTAATTTTGGAATTACCATATTTATTATTTTGCTAAAATCCACATATACACATAAATATTACAGATCTCAGTGTGTGTTTCTGTTAAGTGTGAGACGATCATTGCTAATTGGAGCGACAAACCTTGGTGAGTTTCCACACTTCTGTTTTTAGACTTGACCCCTTGTTCAACCTGTGGTGTAAGTGTTATCCTGCAGCGCGAGTGTGAGCAGCTTTAACATATTGTATAAAAAAATATTTAGCACCTTCTTTATACGTATCATGTAATAAATGTCAGCACCTCTGCATTATCTGTTTATACGTATCATGTAATAAATGTCGGCACCTCTGCATTATCTGTTTATACGTATCGTGTAATAAATGTCAGCACCTCTGCATTATCTGTTTATACGTATCATGTAATAAATGTCAGCACCTCTGCATTATCTGTTTATACGTATCATGTAATAAATGTCAGCACCTCTGCATTATCTGTTTATACGTTTCATGTAATAAATGTCAGCACCTCTGCATTATCTGTTTATACGTTTCATGTATAAATGTCAGCACCTCTGCATTATCTGTTTATACGTATCATGTAATAAATGTCAGCACCTCTGCATTATCTGTTTATACGTATCATGTAATAAATGTCAGCACCTCTGCATTATCTGTTTATACGTATCGTGTAATAAATGTCGGCACCTCTGCATTATCTGTTTATACGTATCGTGTAATAAATGTCGGCCCCTCTGCATTATCTGTTTATACGTATCGTGTAATAAATGTCGGCACCTCTGCATTATCTGTTTATACGTATCGTGTAATAAATGTCGGCCCCTCTGCATTATCTGTTTATACGTATTGTGTAATAAATGTCAGCACCTCTGCATTATCTGTTTATACGTATCGTGTAATAAATGTCGGCACCTCTGCATTATCTGTTTTATACTTTGCTTTGTTGAGAGTCAGAGAGTGATGGGAGTGAGAGTCCAGGCGCTGCCTTGTTAAAGATTAAATGGACACAATATCTGGGAGGCGGAGTTTGAGACACCTGCAATACATTATTTACAGGAAGTAATGCCCTTTACCTTTAAGGAAGGGGAGCATGACTGCTGGCCTGGACAGTCAGAAATGTTCCGGTGAGCTGATTGACGGGGGTGCAACAATGTTGCACTTGCCAGGTATATAGGGTCCTGCAATGGAGGGACTTGCATGGGAGTTTCTTTCTTATTGATGGCCACTAGATGGCAGCATGCAACTAGTAAAACCTGTGAGAGTGTACCAGTGTTTATAGATACTTTGTGCGTGTTGTGTCTAAGTACTTATGAAATGTAGGATTAATTAGACAAATGTACATGTATGTGGATAGGAAGTTAATACAGGGGGATATATTGCATTTTAAGCACAGGAAACAGACGGGGTAACACCTCACTCTCCTATGGATGGTCATATACCAGCATAGGCGTCTCTAGTGGGGGCAGGGGGGAATTGCCCCCCCCAAGGTTATTCCTTGCCTCCCCATGTGCACCCCACATTTTCATTGTATCTCTGGCCCCGTACATCGCACGTGGTTGATCTAGGTGTCATTGGAATATAAATTCATATATACGTTAGACACACATACATTCACACATATTTACAACATATACACACCATACCCACATGCACATGTAAATACAACATATAAGTTGCCGACTGATGACTAGGGATGAGCTGTTCGGTTCGATCTGTTCGGAGTTCGCATCGAACCTCGACAGTTCGCAAACTTCGAACTTTTTGGGATGTTCGCCAAAAGTTTGAAAGAATTTTTTTTTTGAAAAAAGTATAAAAAATGCTTAAAAAATCTAGAAATAAAGAGACTCTTTACTGCAGAATATTATAAGCAACGGTTTATTAGATATTGAATTAAAACGGGATTATTTTTAACATTGAAGCCTATGGAATAAAACATTCTTGTTACTAAAACATCAGGCAGACACGGCCCTCTAATCAGGCACTGTAGAGGGCAGCCTGCCGGGGCCTGCTTGCCCTCTTATCTGTGTCTGGGAGCGTCTGCCTGTCCTTTTTGGTCTTTCTGACATAGTGAGTGATATATAGATTAAATATATACAGAACTCTGGTATAACTCAGTGAGACACCCTGATAGCTGGCAGCCAGTGACAAGACACAGATTACAATTCCCAGAAACCTCCTATAAATCAGTGAGACCCCCTGATGGGTGGCAGTGACAAGACACAGATTACAAGTCTCAGAAACCTCCTATAAATCAGTGAGATCCCCTGATGGGTGGCAGTGACAAGACACAAATTACAATTCGCAGAAATCTGCTACAAGTCAGTGAGACCCCCTGATAGGACCCCCTGAAAACTGGCAACAGTGACAAGACACAGATTACAATTCGCAGAAATCTGCTAGAAGTATGTGGGACCCCCTGATAGCTGACAGTGAGAAGACACAGATTACAAGTCTCAGAAACCTCCTATAAATCAGTGAGACCCCCTGATGGGTGGCAGTGACAAGACACAGATTAGAACAATTCCCAAATATTTTGTAGCAATTACTGACCCCCAACATACTTGCTGGCAGTGACAAGACACAGATCACCTCAATTCCCAGATATTTTGTAGAAATTACTGACGCCCAAAATACTGCGTGGCAGATTACCTCTGATTACCTCAATTCACAAATATTTAGTAGAAATTACTGAGCCCCCAAAATAGTTGCTGGGAGTGAGAACACAAAGATTACAACAATTCCAAGATATTTGGTAGAAATGAGACCCCCCAGTAGATGAGACCCCCCCCAGTAGCTGGTGGCAGACTGGCAGTAAGAACACACACTAACACAAGATCAATCTCCTCTCAAATCTCCTCTCAAACACGTGCTGAAGCGCTGTGTGAAACCTTATATAGTGTGCTGCGGGACTTAGCTCTGTGTGCCCATGATTGGGCAAAATTTGCCCAATCAGGACTCTGAGCCGTGATTGGCATAGTCTTGCACCTGTCTTGCACCTGCCCTGTGGTCAGGTGCAAGGCTGTAGCCAATTACAAGCTTCAGGCCAGTGGAAAAGTGCATTGTGGTCCATTGTGGTGCATTGTGGGCGAACAAGCGGCGAACAGGCGGAAATGTTAGTAGTTCGCGAACATGTGAACAGGCTATGTTCGATGCGAACTCCGAACCGTTCGAACCGAACAGCTCATCCCTAGACAGGATGTGCTGGGGCTGAGCATGATGGGTAATCAGTGGCGTCACTAGGGTTGGTGTCACCCGGTGCGGTAACTTATGGTGTCACCCCCCCCCCGAGTTTTACGGATTTTTTTTTTAACTCCTCTTACTCCTAAATCAGTACTCCCATATAACACTGAATGCTCATACACAGAGCGTACATTACTGTGAGGTCTATTGATGTGGAGCTCTCTCATATGCTCACACAACTTTTTGCCAACTGCCAGCAAGTACGATGCCTGTTCGAAGGCAGTGAAAGCACACATGGATATATATTGCCCCCAGCAGCTCTGGATATATTGCCCCCAGCAGCTCATCCATGGATATATATTGCCCCAGCTCACATATGGATATATTGCCCCAGTTCACAATTATATATTGCCCCCAGCAGCTCACCCATGAATATATATTGCCCCAGCTCACATATGGATATATTGCGCCTCAGCTCACACATAGATATATTGCCCCAGACCAGCTCACACATGGATATTGCCCCAACTCTCATGGATATGCCCCAAGCACACATGGATACTACCCCAAGCACACATGGTTACTGCCCCCCAGCACACATGGATAATGCCCCAGCTCACATGGATAATGCCACAGCACCTCTCATGGATAATGCCACAGCACCTCTCATGGATACTGCCCCAGCTCCTCTCATGGATTTGCCCCAGCTCCTCTCATGGATTTGCCCCAGCTCCTCTCATGGATTTTGCCCCAGCTCCTCTCATAGATTTTGCCCCAGCTCCTCTCAAGGATTTTGCCCCAGCTCCTCTCATAGATTTTGCCCCAGCTCCTCGCAAGGATTTTGCCCCAGCTCCTCTCATGGATATACTGCTCCAGCTGCTCTCATGGATAATGCCCCAGCTCCTCTCATGGATATACTGCCCCAGCTCCTCTCATGGATATACTGCCCCAGCTGCTCTCATGGATAATGCCCCAGCTCCTCTCATGGATATACTGCCCCAGCTCCTCTCATGGATATTGCCCCAGCTCATGGATAATGCCCCAATCATGGATAATGCCCCAGCACATGGATAATGCCCCAGCTCATGGATATGCCCCAGCTCATGGATAATGCCCCAGCTCATGGATAATGCCCCAGCTCATGGATAATGCCCCAGCACATGGATACTGCCCCAGCTCATGGATATACCCCAGCAGCTCATGGATATGCCCCAGCTCATGGATTTTCCCCCAAGCTCATGGATACTGCCCCCAGCTCATGGATTTGCCCAAGCTCATGGATACTGCCCCCAGCTCATGGATATGCCCCAGCTCATGGATATGCCCCAGCTCATGGATTTGCCACAGCTCATGGATATGCCCCAGCTCAAACATGGATTTGCCCCAGCTCAAACATAGATTTTCCCCAGCTCATGGATATGCCCCAGCTCATGGATAATGCCCCAGCTCATGGATTTTCCCCAGCTCATGGATATGCCCCAGCTCATGGATATGCCCCAGCTCATGGATATGCCCCAGCTCAAACATGGATTTGCCCCAGCTCATGGATATGCCCCAGCACATGGATATGCCCCAGCTCATGGGATCTGCCCCAGCTCATGGATTTGCCCCAGCTCATGGATTTGCCCCAGCTCATGGATATGCCCCAGCTCATGGATATGCCCCAGCTCAAACATGGATTTGCCCCAGCTCATGGATATGCCCCAGCTCATGGATATTGCCCCAGCACATGGATATGCCCCAGCACATGGATATGCCCCAGCTCATGGATTTGCCCCAGCTCATGGATATGCCCCAGCTCATGGATATTGCCCCAGCACCTGGATATGCCCCAGCTCATGGATTTGCCCCAGCTCATGGATATGCCCCAGCTCATGGATAATGCCCCAGCTCATGGATTTTCCCCAGCTCATGGATTTGCCCCAGGCCCAGCTCATGGATACTGCCCCAGCTCATGGATATGCCCCAGCTCATGGATAATGCCCCAGCACATGGATAATGCCCCAGCTCATGGATTTGCCCCAGCTCATGGATTTGCCCCAGGCCCAGCTCATGGATATGCCCCAGCTCATGGATACTGCCCCCAGCACATGGATACTGCCCCCAGCAGCTCATGGATAATGGCCCAGCACATGGATATGTCTCACCTCCTCCTGCGCCACCTGTTCGCTCCCTCTGAGCGCCCGGCGGCGCGCAGCTTGGGCGCTCGCCTTGGGGAGCCACGTGACCAGCCACGATTGGCTGGTGACGTGTTTCCTCCAGGCGAGCGCCGAAGCTGCATGCTTCGGACACTCGCAGGGAGCGAATACGCGGCGGAGGGTGAGACACCCGCCCTTAGGGTGACGGTGTCACCCTAAGGGCTGGTGTCACCTGGTGCAGGCTGCACCCCCAGCCCCCACGTTACGACGCCACTGTGGGTAATGCAGTCCAGACGGTTGTGAGAGGCAACATTAAGGAACTGTTGTCAAAAAGGCCATTTCTGATGTAACAGTCCCACCAGGTTTGTATCTGAGGCAATTAGTGTTCCCCAAAAATAGGAAAACTATGAGCTTACCCCACTGGTTTAGGGTTTAAATTAGTTTTTGTCCATTTATATAATTACACATACATCATGTACACACTGTGTACACACATATACATGCATTGTATATACAAACACTGTATATTACACATACATACAGCAGATACACACTCACTGTGTATATGTATATATTCCCACACGCGCCTTAATCTGTCTCCCGCCGCTCTCCCGCTCCTGGCCGCGTGTGCTTGCGCGCTGACAAAAACTAGTGCTAATTTCTGCAGCAGTCTCAGAGCAGCTTTTCTCTCCTTCTGAGCGCGGCACCAGCCTCCCCAGGTATCGTATCTCTGATACACCAAGTGAGCAGAAGACTTTGTTGGGAATTAAATGGGATTAACAGAGAGAGGCACTTGGATAGACACACGATGGACAGGAAGAGATTGTTGGAGACAAACATGACATATAGAAAGACAAAACATAATGCAATGAAAACGTGGGAAGATATTTAGAGTTGGTGTATTTTGGGCGGTGAGATTTGGGGGGGGGTCAGCATTTCATCCTTGGCTCCAGGCAGCACAATGTCTTGGGCCGGCCCTGCCGCCGCTTCACTGGAATTAACCCCTGTGGACTTGAAAACCCTGGTTGTGTATTAGGCTGTGGCAGGACATGGCAGACTGGCGCTGAGATGTCTCTTAAGGCCGGGTAGAGAACAATTGCAAGCTGGGTTATCAAGATCGTGTAATGGTATATAAGCGCTGTATGTTCCCATCCAAAATACATCTGATTTTCCCTCACCCATAGTTTGTCTTGACAAGTGATTGGGGGAGATAAAGGGCTATTATCACTGAGCCTCGATATCCTCGCATCCAGACAGACGCAGGCAGCAGATCGGCGCATTCCAAGCAGCAGTTTTACCCACATCGAGCCGGCACCCTCGCTGGATCCAGGGCTGGTGCCTCGGCTGACATGCTACCCCGCGGTGCTCCAAGGCAAGAACGAGTTAAAGGCGGATATACTCGTCTCGAGTAGCGGTTTCCGTCACAGTGTATATATGTGCTTTCTATATGTGTGTATGTGTATATATATATCTGAGGGCATGTGGGGCGTATATGTTACACATATCTGGGTGCGACACTATCACCCGGGGGTTAATATTTTGGTAAGTCTCCACACTTTTTTATTTCCAGGACACTTGGCAGCTGATATTAACCTCTCGCGTTCCTAATCCGTGCAGGACACAGGATATAACGCCAGTAACGCTATAAACCTTAGAGATACGGAGCCGGAATAACTTACAGCACTTTATGTGGGTTACGACCACGCAGCCAATCAGCAGCAGGAGAAGAGGCCCAGCCACCACGTATCTCCACCCAAAGATTATTATGACCCGGTCAGGCTCCCGTCCTGTAACACGAGATGGAAATCATTTAACTACTTTGTATCTCGAAGAATCGACGCGTTTTACCCCTTAATTTGTCCTTTTCCGTAATTCATACAAAAATGGGGACGTCAAGAGGAAGAATATTCACCGGCAGGTTTGCCCGTAGCGTCCCCCATTTTAGTGTGAGATTCAGGGGCAGGCGCTACTTCAACACCTCAGCCCGTAACGCAGCGCTAACCACGAGTATCACCTCCTGGAGTCCATAGGTCAAAACGGCTGTATCTTTTTAAATACTTACTTGGATTTTTTTAAAGGATTTTTTATTATTTAGACACATTTTAATACATTTTTATTAATTTAACCTCCGACTAGGAGACTTACTTTCTTTTTTCAGTTCGGTGGAATTCGTCAAGGCCAAATTGGCGCTTCTGCATCGTATGTGTATAAACACACACACACATACACACACACACACACACACACACACACACACACACACACACAGACACACACACAAAACGTTTTCGTCCGAAACGAAAATTCATTGAAATTACTATTTAGTTCGTCTGAAATTTTGTTTACAGGGTTTTTCACAGAGCAACGAATCAAATTCCCTGACCCTGTGGTGAATTCAGCATTCACCGAAGGGTCCCCAAAGTGCAGGAAAAAGACACCAAAATCCAAAAACTCGCCGCCAAACCGCCGAAAATCTGCCAAAAAATCATATCGATCCAAAACCTGCTGAACACGGCCAAGAAAAGCCAACAATTTGCCGAACACAGCGCCGACCAGCTGCCGGAAAAAGCCGACAAGCCGACAAATGGGGTAAAAAAACAAAAAACGAATGAAGGTGTCAAAATTGAAAGGCTGTTTGGAAAGAAACTACAGAACGAAAATGTCTGGAATTTACATATAAAATCCAATGAATGATAATA